>JABANP010000055.1:0-191679 GCA_013115135.1 Perkinsus olseni
TGACAGCTGCTCGGGGCGAACCCGGGTCGGATAACAGACCAGTTCGGAAGGCCCCTAGGTGATAAACAACATCATAGCAAGGATTATTTGCTCGCTAAGAAAACTATAGGGAATCTTTTGCGTGCGTAAACGGGCGTATCTTTTGTTACCTTTCAACCTCTCCTTATTAGCCTCGAAGGCCCTGATGTAGCCTTCCACTCGTGGCTTGTCTTTGAGCATCAAGTCATGCACGGACAGGTCATCATAGGAGTTGAAGTATCTAAGGTCGAAGCATGCATTCCACGTGAAATAAGATTCCATCCACACGCAGTAATCACAGCCAGCGATTAAAAACAGTACGAAAACAGCCCTCAATCTGAGCCCTCGCTCAACCATCAATACGACAGCCTCCGCTTGATGAATAATAAGAGAAACTCAGAAATCTGAAATTGGTTTTCCCACGTAGAATTCTCTTCTGAATTTCGAACTTGCTCTACTGAAGTTTCCCCCGCGATATGAAAAACCCATTCAAATTTTCGCGTTTCTCACCTTTCGAAAAACGGCGCTTCACGTATTACAGGTTAAACTGCACTGGAGACCCCCTTCGTTCAACGAGCACTTACCCGTCAGCATAAGCACCATCATCGTCCTCAGCAGAAGACGTTGCTGCTCTTGCTGGTACACTGGAACAACCGCTGTTGTCGCGCCGACGTTTCAGCGATGAGGTCATTAAGGGAAGGGATGGTACGTATCCTGATACGATTGGAGAGATGCTTTGTTCTGAGTGGAAACTACATTATACTGACGCAAGTGAAACGTCCGGCGAACAGCTACTGCCGCAAGGACAATCGTGCCTGGTTATCACTATGCTGCGCAAGTAGGTCGTTCCGTGGTGAGCTACGATCTATCAGGATCCGCAATACAGAAGACACCTCTGGACTAACACGATCAGTAGGTTAATACTGGAGGGGATGAACATAGATTGGTTGTTGGAATTTTTTTTCGGGCGCCCTAAATTTGTCACGGATGTCACAAATATCCTGCGGTTGTCAATAAACTAATCAGTGATGTCACAAATCCCTTCCAAAGTTCTAAGAGGGTGTAAGTAAGGCCATGTTACTAGAAGTTAGTAACTAACTGACTTTAAGCACAAGTGAAACTGTATTGTTGAGTCCAATCTCAACTGCATGTTTAAACTAATTCGTAGGACAAAAAAGAAACGAAGGACTGCGGGTGAGAGCCGAGAAAAGGGTAACCCGAAACCCCACCCGAAACCCGACAGGGCAACCAGAAACCCGAACTGTTAGGTGGGTGAAGGCGGGAGAACAAATTTGGGGCAAGAGGTACAAAAAAGAGGCACGGGCTAAAAAAGTTTTGACATCGTGAACTAAAGTGTTGCCTTCGGCAACACTTTTCCTTGGTTGGAACTGCTCGCCCGGGTTCGATCCCAACACCCGGCATTTTTCCGTATTTAATTAAAGAGGTGCCAATCAGGCAATCCTTTTTGTTCTCATTGAATGGCTGCTAATCACCGTGACAGCGACAGAGACCTTGAAGTCGTCAGACATAAACTCAACCAGGCTTTAATTGAGAGCGGCGAGAGGGATCGGTTAAAGCAGTAATAGTAGCATAAAAGGGGAAGATGTATTAATTCGTTGGGAAAAGTGTGGTACTAATTTGTTTCGGATAGTGTGGTATTAATTTGTTTCGGATAGTGTGGTATTAATTTGTTTCGGGAAAGGTGTGGTATCAATTTGTTTCGGAAAGTGTAGTGTATCTACTTGAGCCTGCGATAAGAATTTTCTCGCCGAATCACTGTGATATCCTCCACGGGGAACATCTAGCGTATTGAATTGATGAGTTGCCTGCGAAATGCCAGGGTCAACCTTAGATACGTCATGGACCAGCTGATGCGATCAGGCTGGCGAGATGAGCTCAAAGAATACTGTGTTGGTGTGATGCTCCTCCCATGCTTATCTTGAGAATTAAATTCATCAGATTTTATAAAGTCCCGAGGCGTCGAGGCCGTATCAGTGGATGATATTGTATCCCATGTGGCTCCGAGGGGAAGGCAGTTGGTGCCTGGACATGTCAAGAATGAGGTATTACCACTTCAGTCGCTTTGCATCAGAAGTAGTTTGAGTAATTCCGTGGTGGTTTCCTGACTTTATTTGTTCTCTAATTGATCTTAACAATTGGTCGATTTTCGGACTAAGTCCGAAAATTTTTCGGAAACCCTCCATGGCGAAATAAAAATCGGGTTCTTGTGCCTGGAGCCCAATCGAGACCACTGCGATCCATACCGCTCCGTCGTCACGTCGTATAGTGATAGCGAGTAGGTTCTCGAACGCATCAAGGACTTCGCGGGTAAACAGGATAAGACCGAGATATAGCATGATCTACTGTCGGTATCTTGGCTTGAGTTATGAGTGGCGCAATGCGGCGTGGGGGGTATCTTAGTTATATACAGTGTGGCCATGTTGATTGAGGTCGGCTTGGCTGTGCTCAGTTGAGGATTTTTGTATTACACGGTCCTTCGCCAGGCTCGCTCGAGGAACTCATTTCGGTCCCTATGCGCGGAAGTGGGAGTGCCGGTATCTTCTATATACTGCTTGACGCTTATGTGACGGTAGCTCGACTGTGCCCCGTAGATGACATATGTCTTTAACACGCTTCTTCGCCAGGCTCGGTCGAGGAACTTGAGCTCGACTGAGGAGTATCATGATGAGACAGTTGGTTACCCTTTCATTCGTTGGTAGTAATGACAGACCGTCAGAATCGCCCCGGCCAAAAGACCGGTTCCGGAGCCCCCATGACTGCACAGGAGGCGGCTATGGACAGGAGAGAGAGGCTCAGAAGGCTCGCGATGGAGACGGTACTAATCACTCTGAAAGGAGGGAGAGAGAACTCGTTGATGGAAATCCTGTCGAGCTGGATTCGTAGTATATTATCATGCTCGATCGCAACGGAAAGGCATGAACTCGTTTATGAACTCTTAACGTCTTTGATTAATCATAACGAGAGCAGGGAGAGGCTGATGTCCGTGTGGTCCGCTTAGTTAACACTATTTCATAACCGCCGATTGCAACGAAAAGTAGTCGTGTATATCTCATTCACGTCGTGCGTTTCGAGTACCTAACGGGTCTCATCCCTACCGCATCGTCACCTCCACTTTGGGCCTTCGCCATTCTGAAAATATCAATTCGGTGGTTGCAGTTGTAGTATCTTATTCATTCTGGTATTCTTAGGTTGACCTGTCAAAAGATCCGTATCTTTTGCGTAATCATCTGGGTACTTACGAGTGTAAGTTGTGTCTAACTCTGCATACGAATGAAGGCAGCTACCTGGCACATACTCAGGGAAAGAAGCATCAGGTGGGCGTCGGGGCTGGGGATTTCACCAAAATATTTTTCCGTGCGAAAAAACAGAAAAAATACCTAGAAATTTTCAGCCACGATGATAAACTCTTCCCGGATAATGATGAATTTTTTTCGATTTGTGGTCAATTTTCTTCGGCGAAATTTTCTAAGAAAATCGTGTTCCGTTTCCACGTAGCTGCCGGTTGGAGCTGTTAGTGTGCAGAGTTACAGCCTTTAGCGAATAAAGTACAACATGCAGGAGATTGAGGTGGTTATGCCACATGGCAGCAACAGCAGCTGGAGGCAACGCAGTGTGGCCAACACTCGGATGTTGGCTCAGTGCTTCGATTGTTCGACCGCCGTTCCCGTGTTGTGGCGTAGTGAGTTTCTCAGAAAACTCAGGAAATTGTATCCATTTTGAGCTTGTCTTGAGGGATAACGAATTACGAATTCTGATGTAGGGTTCAATGCAACTTGTAGTGGACTGAAGGATCGGCAACTAAGTGATTCACCGGGCCTGGATTCTCTCTTCTGATGATATCCTAGAGAACGCGCAATGATAGGTGAACCTGGCGAGGAGAGCGGCCAAGGAGGCGATGGTTGGCACGCCCGCACCGATTCCGGGAGAGGGTGATGGTCCGTATGGTGCGCAAGGCCTCCACAAGAGTAAGTAGTATCTTATGTCGAAGGCGGCATTAGACGAAATTTTGGATATTTCGTCAATTTCAGAGTCGGTTGCGCCCAGGATTGGTCGACCGGGGTATCGCGTGACGAAGCAGAGAGACCCGATGACGTACCAGAAGAGTTTGTTGTTCGAGGTGGACTACCCTGAGATCGACACAAAGGTCACCACCACGCCATTGTAAGATTTGGGCGAGGTGTTCTACGGCTTGGTGGAGCCCGCGGTTAGCGATTATTGAGTGACTAAATACTGCCGTATTGATTACGATAATATTGTGTCATTAAAATATGTAACTGGCAACATATATTTCTGAAAAATTATACTCGGCATCTCTTGTCTAATTCGTAGAAATCAATGACCTATGAATGACAACGCCGGCAGCACCTGCTGATAGGCTTCCGGCGGTATGCTGAAGGTGGCTTCCCCCGAACCTTCCCCACTAGTGAGGAACCGATGTGTTCCTACGCCCTAGGCGGAGCGTAGGAACATTAGTTATGTTAAGATCATGACAATGTTGTAGAACAGAATACAATTTTATGGTATAGTGGTAGGCTTTTGGACTGCTTTTCTGAGATGGCTTCATGGAAGTCATTGGGGAGGGTCGACCATCTTGTGGAGATTCCTCGATCTCTTCTCAGGTATCGTATTATGTCTTGTTACGAGCAAAGGGTCGAGGAGCCTGATAGAGACTATCAGTAATAATGGGGTATCTTAGGTCGAAGCTTGCACTTTACGGTGGGGTGAGCCCGAGATGGTCGTGGCACTCTTCACGCTTGCGTGGTATCTTGTGAAGATAGGGCATGCTGAATGTTGTGGAGTGATCGGCTTCTTCGAGATCACCCCCCAAAAATTCCGGTTTCCTTTCTGAGGGTGCATCACTGAAATTATGTTCAGTGTTAAGTAGTACTTCCGATCATTATTTCGGTGGAAGCTACCACCGCGATAGGAGTAAGATAAACTAGTTTCGAGTCACAGCCCGGAAATGATGACACCTTATTCACATCTTCTCGTTTCGGCGAAACGTATTTTATCGTATCCGTACGAACTGGTGACGGACCTCGAGGAGTCAGTGTCGAACCTTGAAGTATATGCTCCACCGACAAATCGATCAACCGTTTTACTTCTGGTAGTCACTTAGCCTTCTAGTAGCCGTTGAGTGCTCCTCCTCAGTGTTGGACTCTTTCCATATTAGCTCTTGATTCTGATGCAGAAAAAATTTGGCATTTTTTCATCCCCAGGGTAGGTGATGGTTGATGCAGATATTATCCTGCATTCGATGATTCATCCTGTGATCAGGTATCTTCTCATAGCAGCCGAGCCCTATGAAACCATCTCCTTCAAGATTCCCAATTTGGATATTGACAGGAGTCCGGAGAAGCTCTACCAGCATTGGGATCCCGTGAGGAAAAATTACATGTTACAGGTAACGGCGGAGCGAAGCAATTTGGGTGTGGTTGGAGAAGGCGGCGGCACATCGTCGTTCACGGTATCACTGAATTCTGAGCACAGTATGGTTGTTCGGTCGAATTTCGTGGCGCGCGGTAATATTTATCGTTCGTTGTGCGTTGGTCAGTTGTGCTTCAACGAGAGGGGGGAGAAGCAGCTGCCTGCCTTGGCCGGTAAATCGGGCCACTTCGATCCGATTGGAGTGAGGGGGTAAGGAAGATTACGATGATTAGAAGCTTTATACGTTGGACGGAAAAGTTGTGTTCACCGGGGATCGAACCTGGGCCTTCCGAGTGTTAATACGGGATTCAGTCTCTTCTTTTGGGTTGACCTAGTTATCCCATTTTCGGACTGACTTGAATTCGCTAAGGGATAGGGGCCCCGGCAAATCCTTCCTCACAACCCGGGGAAAAGGCGTGGAAGATGAACGAGTTTATCTGATTCCGGTGGGACCGTCCTGGCTTCTGGCTGACTTCACGGTCTTGGCGAGGACCACTGCCCGAATCCGCAGTCCTGAGTCAGTTTTGTTATGGCCAACCCTCAGCGAGCTGACCTGCTCGAGAGTGTCCAGAGGGCAGCCCATGACAGCTATCGTTGGCGTGTCGATGATCCCTGCACGAGCAGTGGGGAGGACCTCAGGATTTGGAAGTTCGATGATGATATGAGCGACTGTGAGTTGGGGGATGGATGGTACGGTCGAATAGTTTGGCATATTTTCACGTTGAATTTGGAGTGGCCAAGTTTTCACAGTGAGGGGGCTGCCGCTGGGTATCGAGGCTTCTGTGGTGAACCGACTTTCGGAATCGTGAGGGACTTGTTACAGAGTTTAGCATGGAAAATTTATTTGACTTTTTTACCTTCGGTTTCAACTTGAAATCGATTACGTGATCGATTCTGATTTCTCGGTTTTAGTTGATTAACGGGTGTGAAAGTTTCTCATCTGAAAGATATTTTTCGCGGATGCAGGATTTTCTTCAAGCTCGTCCAAGATGCTTTTTGTATACTCCGCAGATGGAATCTTTAGACGCACAGCAAAGGTTTTTTCTGCGAATTTCGTGGCGCGCGAAGTTACATGTCGGTGTGAGCAGGTACGAAGTTGCCTTTGAAATTACTAGGCCCTTCGGACAGGTTGGACTTACCGTCCGAATGCGGCTCGGAAGCGACCACTGTCCTCGCTCTCGTTGGTGATGGAATGGTCTCCTCGGAGGTGTTGTTCTATGAGGCCTCCCCGTTGACAGGCTTACCACCTAAGCTGCCTTTGAAAGACGTTTCTTGAGCTATGTGGCTGTTGAATTTTATGCTACTTCACCGACCGCAACCGGTTTACACCATCGTGGCTGCAGGGGTGATATCGTGGGGTCCGACCCTGAGAACGGCAGGGAGAAGAGTATGCGTAGCGATTGTACTACTATCATTCGTCCTTGGCTTGGTGGTCGGTTTCCTTCCAAGGCGAGGATCTTCTGGGTTGCCCCATCGCCGCTCCTTTCACTAAAGTATTCCTATCGTTGGAATCTCTGTATACCAAAGGCCTTCGCGGTCACCCGCGATGGGCTATCTAGAGAATCCAGATGACCTCGCGAGTTGATGCGAAATCCCCTCAGATTTTTGTCTCTGATGGCCAGCCTTCTCCGCTGGGTAGGGTCGACACTATCGCGTCGTCTAGATCAGAGTTTCCGGTTGGGTGGCTCCATGCAGCTGTCAAGACCGTGGAGTGCACAGCAGCAGGTTTGGGAGTTCAGAGGGATATCGTCTAAGTGCCGGATGTAGGGGAGGGCGGCGAGGTGGTGGTGAGGGTGATTGGTGGTAGCACTGGGGGTAGAGAATTTAACAAATTCCATTAATAATAATACCTCAAATATATATATCCTAAATACACCATGGCATAATAATAATAAGAAAACCATATTTAATATGCATATAAACCTACTATTAATAGCCATGGTATAGTTATTTATATGTTAAGGGCCCGTCTGAATATAGCAGGTCGCTTTATTCAGGCAGAGTTTTCATCCCCACACACGTTTTGGTTTCTGCTTTGTAGCGGGCCGTTAGTAAGGGCTTGAGATGTCTGTGGTGGTTTCGTTCGAAGCCCCTAGACCGTTAGTACCCCGGGAGCGTAGCGATCAGAACCATCTCTATGTCGTGAGGTGAAGGCAAGGCGCAAACGACGTTGGTTGCTTACAACAACATGTTTGCTGATAATGAATGAGACGTGGTCCGTCGCCGATCGTACTGCTCTTGGACGGTGATCATCAGTGTTGGCTCAGCGGCGTATTAATGGCAGTCCGGGGCATGGTCTGGGTCAGGTATCTGTCTATCAAGAAGTATCATTTTATTAAGCGCTGCAAGAAGAACATAGGTGTATCCAAGATACCGCAGTTGCATAGGAAGGCTCGTTCCAAGGCTGTGAGTAGGGGAAGGTGCGGTATGAGTTATTGGAGTCTTGTGATTGGTAGGAGAAGAAGCGCCCCATCCAGAAGGAGCACCGGGCCACGCCGAAAATTATGGTGTTCCGTCGGGAACGATGACCTGTGGCTTCTAGCATGAAAGTGTGTGCCGTTTCCGTTTCCTTGTCCGTCGGTCTCGCGTTGGCGGCAGGCCGCATAGACTCTCTGCTATCGATGACAGAACTGTAGATAAGCTCATGTGAAGATGACTTTATCGGCTGGGGTGATGTGGAATGAGTCGGGTTAGAACGACGGTGGTAACTTCTACGTCGGCCACTCGCTGTCTTACTCGGCCATTGCTGTGGCCACTACCATGACAGTTTATGTTGCTTCCGTTTTCTCGGTCTTCACGGTTTCGCCTTGTGTGCATCGGGCGTATCCTGTGCGACCGAATCATAGGTGAACTGAGTTCACTGATGAGTTGCCGCCTGGATGAGTTGGTCGAGTTTGCCAAGGACTTCGCGCCTGCAGTTCCGGCTGGCATTTGGAGGAGAAGATTGAAGATCATAATTAGCGTCACAGCCGGCGGCGTCCTCTGTGCTTTGAGAGGTGGTGGCTGTCCCATGTGTGCTTCAATCGATTTGGGCTGGCCGAATGATTCGTGCAATCAGCTTGAGGATATAGTCGGTTTTGAATCACCCTCAGCGGCCATCCTCCGTCTCGTGAGACCATCGCCGACTGGCAGTTTTGAATCTATTTGTTGATAGTTATGAGATCGATACTCCCTTCAGTCGCCTCCGCCCTTCTCCTTGCTGCCCAGGAGGCTTCCTCTTGGGGCCCCGACGGCCACGCTGTCGTCGCTGAGCTTGCCGATACCCGTATGTCGGCTGAAGCCAGAAAGTGGATCTACGAGATTATGGGAGAGGGGTACCGCCTGGCGACCTCGGCAAGCTGGGCGGACAGTATTCTTCACGGCAATGATAGTGACAGCTGGCAGTGGTCCGGGCCCTTGCACTACGTTAATGTTGACAACTGCGAGTTCGTGTATTCTAGAGATTGTCAGAACAATATGTGTGTGGCTGGAGCGATCAAAAATTATACGGCTCAGTTGACTAATACGAGTTTATCGGCGGAGCGAAGGCAGGAGGCTGTGAAATTTTTAACACATTTTATGGGTGATGTTCACCAACCTCTACACGCTGGACGATACACAGATCTGGGCGGCAACACGATCGGCGTTGCGATCAACTTTGCCAATTACGAGAAGACCAATCTGCATAAGGTCTGGGATGAGAAGCTTATCGACGAGTATGAGGAGGAGCTCTATCCGGGAACCTATGTCCAGCAGGATGCCGATTACGATATGGACCGCACTCAGTACTGGAGCGTGACCGCTGATGAGATCGGACGAGACTTGAACGCTGGTGGGAAGTATGCTGGGAAGGTGGCCTCGTGGCTGAGCAAATGTGAAAGTCTAGGGCTCGATGTTTGTGTTAATGAGATGGTCCAAGAGTCGGCTTCGTTGGCCTGTATGGTTGCTTACGTCAATGTGGACGGTGCCCAGGTCCAGAATAACGGCAGTTTGTCTATGGAGTATTACAATAGCAGGATAGAGACTGTGAGAGAGCAGCTCGCTAAGGGCGCTGTCCGCCTGGCTTGGGTCTTGGACAACGCTTTCGATAATTTTACTACCACAACTGCAGCTCCTAGTACTACTTCGACAACTACCCCGACGACGACTGGCACTTCTTCGGATAGTACCACACCACCGCCAACTTCTGTTCCTTCTACTACCCCATCTAGCGACGCTGTGACTTACCATGGTCGAGCTTGGATGCTTTTTGTTGGTATCCTGGCCGTCGTTGCTACGTTGTGAGCTACTATGTGATATTCCATCAGTCTGACTGAACCAGCCAGCCGGTTTCGATGGAAGCCTTCTTCTCTGCTCTTCCTGTAGAACCTCCCATCTCAATACCGTCTGGCCGGCCCAAGTGGTCTGTATTATACGGTGATGTAGATCGCTGTAGTTCACAAGGTCTCCTGTTCTCCACGACGAGCAGCTCCTCTGTGAACAGCCAGTTTTATCTTGAACTCTGTAGCAGCTTCCCCATCCCAATTGTGTCTGGGGTATCTTCTTTATCGTTTGCATCGATTTGTGTTCTGTCATCTCTCGCGGGACTCTCGTCGTACCACCGTTCTGTATTCGGATAAGTCCCTGGCTGGGAAGTTTTGGAAATGAAATCAAAAAGCTTGCCCGCGCGGCTTTCTTGTGATGTGCTGATAATTTCAGCAGTAATTTCGCAATTTTATAAGGCATGTTATCCGAAAAGAGTTCTGATAGATTTTATGGTGATGGTGTGGTATGGAATGTCTCCTGTGTTGGTCAGCGCGCAGAAGCTGGACAGCCTGCAAGCTTAGCGGTTCCGAAGGACACTCGGCAAGACTCCAGACCGTCGGCGTTGAAACTCTCAATAACATCAGACTTGAGCCACTGCTGAGTCGAAAACACTAGCACAACGAGAGGAGAATGAATAAGAACAGGCATCACGAAGTGAAGTAAGGCGATAACGTTGACGAATGGTGTCCGGAATGGATTCGAAAGGTCTTGAAAACTGATGATCACGGCTGAGGGTTGCCCGGTAACCAAGTGGAAACTCCATAACCACAACTCGTATTATCTCGTCGCAAACTTCACGAATAATTGCCACCGATAGCATCAACATACCCTGCATTGGCCACCAATAGTAACCGAAAGCCGGTGAATGGGAGCGACCATGGGAAGTCCTCACGAGATGCTGAGAACATTTTAGTGCGGTATAGCGGAGAGGATTCACAAGACGTTGACGTTGGGCCTAAAAGACAAAGAGCATCAGCGGGAACCTCTTTTTCGGTATATGGCTCAGAGGCCTCATCTCTCCATTCATGTCGACGCTGTGCTGATTATCCAACAATCTACCGACCAACATCGGTGGCCATGTACCAGTGATATACTCGGCACTTATTGGCCTCTACTGATGTGTGCAAACCATGCACTCGCGGACTGTTCAGAACAACCTGTTCGGCAGTACGGCTTAGATCCTGTTGCAGTCCGTAGTTTCCCCTGATTATGTTGCCCCTTCGTTCCTCGTCTCTCGTCATCCTCGCTGTGGTTATACCAGGACTCCGAGGAGATGGCTCGTTTGAGGTTCGGCCCCGACGATTTTTCCGTTCTCAACATTCGCTCAGCGAGTTAACCGTTCATGACCATCTTCGCTACTCCAGTGGTGATCAGCCTTGGTCGCGTCTTTGCTGATGTCAAGCTAATGGGCTGACCATCGTCATTCCCTCTACCACGGCTGTCATGCGAGCCTGTTTATTCCTTTATTCTCTGCTACTGCCAGTCGCCCCTCTCTCAGTCGGAACTGTCCCAGCTCGCTCAGGCTAGGCCGCCTGCTCACGAGAAGTCCTCGATGGAGCTCAGCGGCATCTCCACTGACCCTCCCCCAGAGGACGCTGCCTTCGCCGATCTCGACAAGATCGACTGGGGCCTTCCGATGCTGGAGAGGGCGGGAGGCTGGGTGCACTCTGGTATCAAATATCTTCGACCAAAGGTTCGGCGGAGTTCCCTCGACTGCCGTGAACAGTCGCGCTCAGATGGAGCTCCGACCGAGCGGAGTGTTCTCTGTCTTCGAACGTGAGATTGCCGAGGGAGAGGTTTTGATGAGGATTCCTGAGCATGCAGCTGTGAGTTGAAAAGGACTCAGCGGCGAAGGGGTTGATGATGGATCAACAGATATCACCGAAGATGCTTGACGATGGGGTCTGGTCGGAAACCGATAAGCGTCGGATCTCTAAGCTCACTCCAGAAGCGAAGATAGCCCTCTTCCTTTTGTCGGAGCGGGAGCGCGGTGCCGATGGACGCTGGGGTCTTTTGATATCTAAAGTGACGCACTCGACACCCACGGCTGTCGATTTGTGACTGCCGTAGGTCTTCTCAACGACCCCTGCAGTGCCCCCGTCGGTCGAGGAGTGGTCAGCTTTGAATAAGCGAGTGAAGAATATGTACAGGACAGTAAAGGCATTGGCCACCCTCGGCAACGTCAGTGCTGCTATCACCCTCATCGAACGTGCCCTTCGTTGCAGAGCTCCTGGTCCGACGCCTTTGTGGCCCTCCACTACGCACAGTCGAGGACGATCGCCTTACCGAGTGGATGTTCCCTTACTTCGGACAGGTTAGTAGACGCCCCCTCATGCTTGCTAAGGAGTGTGTAACCCAGTATTGAAAACTCAGGCACCGGCTGGTTGTGGGTCTGGACCTCCTCAATCACGCCTCTAATGCATCAGCAGTGAATGCTCGAGTTGGCTATGCTCGATCGCAACTAGTAGGCCCACCAGTGGCCCTCCGCCGCTCTCGGGTCATCTCAGAACTGTTTTCCTCTTCTCGTCGAAGCTGCTACTAACATCACCCAGGGCTATGAAGTTGTCCTCAGCTATGCCGCTCTAGTCAGCAGTATCCCACCAAAGGTGACTATCGGGTCCCCTCACATTCTCATGATACAGTTTGGCGTAACACCTTCAGAATCTCTGCAATTGGTAGCTTCTGTTCAACGGACTGAGCAAAAGACGTTCATAGTTCATAATACTGTAGCATCAGGAGAAGACAGGCTGGTCTTGGCAAGGGGGCCACTAGCAACAGGGCTCAAGGGTGTTCTATCTGCACCCACAGCTCTGTTATTTCCTGTACACTGGTCGTAGTTGCGAGTAAGCAAGCAATTCCTTCGACCGCGTTCGTTCTTATTGAAAACGGTCTAGGGGCCCACTAGCTAGTAAGACCCTCCTACTAGCTCCGCACACGAGCACAACAGCAGAGCAAAGTTCGTGGCAACTCACCGGCTGGTCCGTGGATATCGGCAACATGGTTCCCGTGTGACAGGTCAAACCGTGCGAATGGTGGCTGGTGAAGTACAATTTCGTCCCTGAACGCAGCCGTAGTGATGACCCTCTAGCGGTACCGCAGCTCCCCGGTGTCACTCATCCCCACTACACAGCTGACAGCGAGCTTGGCGTGGGCGATGCAAGAGGGATCGGCGAGAGTCCGGAGTGGATACGGGAAATCCAGCAGAGGTCAGCACGCGTTCCCTTCACCCGATGAGTTGAACCACAGCTAGAGGTGTCAGTATAACTCATGGCTCCATCGTAGTTGTGCACTATAACTCAGTATAGTGATCTGTAGCTTGATGAACCACTTATAATCACTCGCAGACGAACCCAAGGTGCAGAATCATATATCGGTAGTCATATATCAAGTAGAGATGGTAGACACTATAGTGCAGCTGGTACTGTTCTCCCCAGGTGGAGGTCGAGGTGCCTGAGGAGCTACCATCTTTTCGACGGGTCAACAGTACCGATGGGTCTTCTCGACTGCGCCAGGATGGAGAGGCTTATAGTGGCTCACCTCGATTATATACATAACGATGGTAGGACACTGTCCTAAGGACAGCAGCCCCCTGATAGCAGCACGCATGCGCATGTGCATGCGTGCAGTTCCGTCGGGGCCGACTCGTCTGATCGTGGATGCTCACAGTGATTGGGAAGAGGGGAACATGCTGGACTGGGAGAGGATGGAGCACCCCATGTTGATTGAGCTGGCACAGTCTGCTGCAGCTAACCAAGGTTAGTGACAATAGCATTCAAGAGCCTGGGGTGTGGCAAGCCTCCAGCGATCACCACGCAGTGTTTGTCGTACGTGAGTTTACTCAACCATCAGCACAGAGGAAAATGAAGCACGAGTGGCATGAGGGAATGTAGCCCGGAATTTGGGCTTCGTCGAGGGCTTCTCAATTCCGCATACTGATGAACGACGCTGGAAGTTGATCGTGTTCCTTGAACGGTTCACTTTCAGCGGCATCGAGGAGAATCTTATCCCGGGTAGAGGCTGGAAATATGACGCGGCCTGACCTAGTCGACCAATCCCTCTACACTCTCGGTCTGGAAAGATGTGCGCGCGAAAACAACGACAGTTACGAGAAACTTGCTAAAGTAGTTCCGTCGATGAGCTAGCTGCTGGCTATCAATGGACCGGCAGGTCCTCACAGAGGTTTCCAAGCTAGATGAGAACAGCTACTCTGAGCTGCTGGAGTCCAGTAGAAAGGCCCAGGGGAAGGCTAGCAAGGGATGGAAGAGGACGGGGCAGTCGGTGGGGATGAGGCCCCTCGATGACGGGGAGGTTGAAAAGCGCATGATGAAGCATGATGAGCTCTGATAGTCACTGGATTTTCTTCGCTTGAGTATTTGCGTATTCTGTTACTTGGCATGGGAACTGCTTGTGAACGAGAAAGATGGCTCTTCGCACGACATTTTTCTCAATTTTTTCGCAATTTTCTGAAATTTTCTCAATTTCCCGCATATTTTCCATATTTTTGACACCCCCAGGCAGCATTAGTGCATCTGATTATTCTCTTTCCCTTATTGTATGCGGCCCTGTGATGAAGTTGGCCACTATCGCGCGTACTTCGACTCGGTACTACTCGCGCGGACAGTCTACTTCTGAATGCCCTTTCAAGCCAGGTCGTTGATACGATTGAGAGGAATGTGGCTCATGTGAACGCTCTTTACGTTATATTCACCCGCGGAGATAAAAGAATGCAGTCATGCATCACTGAGTAGGCGGAGCGAAGCTCAATCGGCATAGCCTCTCCATAGAAAGCAGATACCTAACCAAGCGGGAGGCCTTCGTTCTCGGCGCGACATGTACGAAGCTGTATAGGAGCATCGTGCTGCCTTCGTTACAGGGGGGTGGCGTGACTCTTGGTGAGCGCCGGACGTCCTCTCTCTCGTCGAACAGCTGCCATCTCCCTGATAAGGTCCACAGATCATGAAGGCGTTTGAGTTCTTACGCAGTATCGAGTCGGGTCTTCCAATTGGCGAGGGAGAGCTTCGCTCCGCCTATGGCTTTTACCGGAGAAAAGGCCTTCCCTGGCTGCTAGATGCCATACGTATCGTGGACCGCATAACGGACCCTCTGCCGGAGGAATTTGTTATGACTGTACGTTGCCTCCATCGTGCTGGAAGAGCCATCAGTCTTGCAGGTGCAGCGGTTCATATTCGGAAGCGCTGCTCAGTCGCAACGAGAGTTCTCCGAGGCTTTCAGATCGTAACGCATTGCGTTGTGGAAAGACGCTACGTGGCCCTTGCCCTTTTGTCAGGTACCTCAATCGTCGTCATCAACTGCTGGCTTCCTTCCGGGTGACTATCTTGGGTGATTTTTAGTCCCGAACACACCTGGTTCATAGGGATATCGAGCTGTCGGCCCTGGTTCTCCTCCCGCCACAGCCGAGCTCTTGATGCCACCTAAACCCCGGGGAGTACGCGCCTTTACCGTGACCACGCGGAGAGTGTTCTCCGTAGGTGTATAATATGCTGTTGAACAGAGCTCTGTTCGAGAAGTTTGATACTGACGCTGACGGCGTCCTCTCTGTCGCTGAGCTCGCTAAGCTGGTGAGCTCCAACAGCGCATTGGTCGCTAACTATGATAGCTCAGAAGCTTTTAGGTTGAGTCTGAGCTGAATGTGGATCCCGCAGAGAGCGTTGCTCTGGCTCAGACTCTCGTTGGAAGGTGAGTTGAAGTAAATGCGGCCTGCGAGGATCGAACTCGCGACCTTAGGATTATGAGACCTACGCGCTACCTACTGCGCCAAAGCCGCGTTGTACTTCTCGTTTGTCGTTGAACATGCATGGAGAGATATAACTCACTCAGACCGGATTAATCCGCCCCGAAACTAAGCTCCGCTTTGATTTTAGGATCGGCCCTCCCGAAGCGCACTCTTCTCCAGCCCCGGCAGGCATCAGGTGGCCGTCGTTCAACTCCTGGTGGAGTCTCATTCAAGTCAAGTGGCGGAGCCTACTCGCCAGCTCTCCGCCACACGGCACAGGCGTGATGAGCAGAACGCTGCCACGATCCGTCCCTAATGAGGTGCAATCTCGCTCGGAAAGTAGCAGAACTTTTGGCAGCATCGGTGGTCGCAGCCAGCCGGCCCCTGCGGTCAACTCTCCACCTTCGAGTGAATCCGGTCGAGAAAGCAGTAGCGCTGAAGGTGTCACGGATCGTGTGGCTGATAAGACTCCCAGCGAAAGTTCCGCTACATCTCCGCGAAGTTCCGTCGAAGAGGAATCTCTGGCAAGCAGTCGTCGTGAGGCTTCTCACTCCTCAGCTACGTCAGTAGGCAGCAGCTCATCCAGCGAAGACCATAGTGCCTCGATGGGCGCAATCCACTCTGAGGCTGATGATTCATCTGGCCCGTCTGACGGGCGGATTTCCGATGAGTCCTCGGAGTCTTCGGAAGGCTCCTCTGCGGCCGACGATGCTCCCAGCGTTGGCTCAAGCTCGCGAAGCCAATCCGACACTGACCTCAGCGATGCTCACGAAACCGAGACGAGTCCGCCATCATCAAGCGGGCACCCATCCTCTCGCAGTAGCGCGTCGCCAGTGAATGTCACCCGCCCGAATGAGGGATCCCTCGCCTCAAGCGGCCACGGTTCATCTAGCAGAAGAAGTTCCCTCCCAAGAACTCAATGAGTTCAGCAATGAGCGCCCGATCCTCGGTAGCAGCACGTCCGGATCAGTTGTCTCCTAGCGGGAGCATTCATAGTTGAGTATCCTGGGACGGCACCATACACTTGCAGGGTCTTCCTCCGATTTCTGCATGCCCTTCCGTCGCCCTCAGCTGTTAAGTGACTCTCAGTACCACGACTGCTTCTCCGAGGCCTCCTCTGAAGGCCCCGCCGAGCCTCAGCAGGCCGCCTCCTCGAGTCGCCCCAGCGGCGGGGCGTCGAGGATCCTCCCTGGTTACGAGATGGGCATAAGCATGCAAAGCGGCGAGAACAGTCGTGTCAGTCGTGCCGGCCGAGGCGATGGCAGCAGCCCTGCTAAAGGCACAGGGAATATCCCAGCTGAGGTGCATCGGCTCCCAGGATGAGTCCAGTGTCCTGCTCAACGACGACGTCAGTCCGAAGGCCCCGCAGCCAAACGGAGTCGCCTCCTCGGCGAGCGGTGCAGAGATGACCGATCTGCCGCCGATCAGCCCCAACGTCCAAGCGAACTCGAGTCAACTCGCCGAGGGGTCCTTCCCTAGCTACGTGTACACCCCCGCCGACCTCTCGGTGTCGACTCCCCTTCTGATGGGACAGACTGTGGAGCACAGTCACGTGTTGGGCCCGAGCTTCTCGCTCAATCGAACTAGTGGAAGTCTTCCGGCGGGGTATCGGAGGAGCGCTGGGCTCTCTCAGCTGGACAGCATCCTTGGCGAGGGCCCGGCTGCTGCTGCTGGTCAGGAGGTGTTTGAGCCCTCCCAAGTCTGCCATCGCGAGCCTTCCCAGTCTGTGTTGATCGCCGATCCCGAGCCGGAGAACGGCCATGATGTTGTGGATTTGACCGGTGGGAGTACCCCGAGAGTCGCTGTTGGTCCAAGAGTTACAAAGAGCGAGCCCCTGGTGAAGGACGAAGAGCCCGACGTCTTGGATGGACAGCCAGCGGCGGGTCGGTTACCCGCCTCGTCCCAGCCTCTGCCCGAGGTTCCGGACGATCGGTCTTTCGAGTCGTCGTTGGAGATAGCTCGACGCTTGGGGTTGCTCGAAGACTCTGGCTGCGGTGGTCGATGACGCCGGGGCCTATCCTTCCCTCGCTCCGCCCGAGGGTTCGGAACTCCTGCCGGATGAGATGGAGACAACAGCTGTGCAGCCAGCGGAGACTAGGGGCGATGAGAGTACACCGGGAGGCTCTGATGATGAGGAGTCCGAGACGACCTCAGAGGGCCTAGCGGAGCGCAGTGAGGGGTTGTCACCGAGGCCAGAGTCTGGAGGTGATGGAGAAGGGAGCGGGGAATATAGCGAGAGTGCTTATGATGATGGAAGTGATGGTCTGCAGTCCGACTCCGAGCCCGGGGAGGAACCCACGCCTGAGAGGTCCTCGAGTTTCGAGCCCACGGCGATGCAGGACGAAGAGGAAGAGACTGCCTCCGTGCTGCCGAGAGAAGATTCCGAGGAAGATTCTGAAGAGTATGCCACGCACAGCGAAGAATCAGAAGGTGAATCGGCAGTGGACACGTCCGCAGTACTGGAAGAGGGGCTATCTGAGAGCTCCTCGGACGACAGCTGCATCAGCGAGGCTACCGCTGGAGTTGAGGGTCTTCTGGGTGGCCCCCAGACCGGTCCTTCGGGGAAGGCTGGATCGACGCCTGGGAGAGGACCGGGTGGAGATGGCCACTCGATTGACTTTGAGAGCTGTCTGAGTGCGAGGAGAGTGACGGACCCCGCCACAGAGTTCCGAACGCCCCGGTCTGAGGCCGGGGTCGATGCTGATATGACGATGGTCTCTGTTGATGGGTCCTTAGTGGAACGAGGAGAGGATGGTGGGAGTCGGAGGAAGTCTAGGAAGCGACAACGATCTGAGACGAGGAGTCTGGCGGGAAAGCGGTGCCGAAGGGAGGAAGCCTCGGAGCTGAGGAAGGTGCCCGAGAGATTCAGCCCACGTTTGATGATGAAAGTGTTCAGTTTTCTCAAGCTCAAACCACCCCTCCCCGAGATGGGGTTGGAATCGCATCAGCACTTCCATGACGAGGGTGGAGCCAGCCCGCATCAGAACTGCGTCGCCGGTCGTCTCGGTCATGGAGCTGCGAAGGACCGGCCACCGCGAGTCTTGAAGCCGCTTGGAAGTCGGAAGGGGGCGGCTGATCCGTATGCTGCTGCCAGGCGTCGTTTGCAAGAATGATTGTTATACTTGGCAGACTACACTGTATTAATTATTGCATCTACTTTTCTGCGTGGACGCAGGGCTTTCGTTGAGTGGGGTTATTTCAGGAGTGTTCTGACCAGTCGTGGCGAGCACGGCGGCTGTCATGAGGGAATCTTATTTTACAGAAAAAGGTCTAGCAATGATACAGCATGTTTGAAAGACTCGAGTCTGTTGTGTTCATCGGGAAAGACATGCGGAGGGAGCGAATTCCAAGAATCAAGAACACGGCACCAGCGGCGATAAATCGTCAAGTCGTTTTGTCTCTTCGCCACGGCCAACTGGCATGGGCGCAACCGAGACTTCGATCGTGTATTGTAACCGCCTTGGCTGTAGGAACGCCTTTGGGGACCTTCTTAATCAATATAGATTGCCCACCCAAATTGAGCGCAGCGACATGACAGTGCGCGCAGACTGGAACTCGACTGCATCAGCCTTGGTTTTAACAACACGCTGTGAAGATGGAATTGTCTTTATGCAGGAGAACGGTAGACTCCGGAGCTCATTGTTAGGAGTCCTAACTGTGAGCCTTTGAGGAAAGGAATCACGACCTGCGCATTGACGCATACGAGCGATGTACTTCACCGCGGTCGGGGTATCAGTAGGCTGTACTCTTGATTGAAAAGTCCTTTGAATACATCGAGCAGTACATCGTACAAGGTCGTGTCTCGACGCTGGAGCGGCCGCACTTGCCTTTCGCTCGTCAGTAATCACTGCAGTGACTGAATGTGCAGTGACTACATGGTACAATTAGCCACGTCGTTCTGCTGGCCGGCGGCCCTACTCGTGCGGAACCGTGAAGAAGCTCACTTCACCCATGACGATATTGTCGAGTTTAACTTGAGCAAACGGTCACATCACAAGACCAACACTTCTTCGACTCTCCTTCGCGTTTCGTACCCACCTGGGGAACTGCTCTTGGTCTTCACGCCGCCCTTCACTAAGGATCCCGCCCCCTTCCGTCTGACGGCCAGGCTATCATCATCCGAGGGTTCGAGTGTCATTTGGTGGTAGCATTAGCACCATGCGTCATCATCTAGTTAACGTGGTTGGCCCAGTTCGTCCTGAGCTTTGGCCTGTGGTAGTATTGTCAAGTCGTGTCTGGTGTCGCTCGCCACGCAATGCCTTGTGATGCTGTCTACTTCCGGGCTTCTGCGATCTATCCTTCAACCGTGGATGATTCATTGAGATTGGATAGCCGATTGAGATTGACTTCTCCTATATCTGGGTAATGTGTTGTCTAACTCAGATTACATGGTGAAGAACCCGGTCTGACCATCCCGGCTCACATTCCCTGGAGAATCTTCCTCCCGCTGCATTGTGTTGTGCAGACTTCAGTGACGGTAAGAGTTCTATCGCCTCTTCGCTGAGACGAGCCGGTATCATATAACTTCGAGCGAGTTGCGCTCGGAGTGGTCACGACTTGCATGGTGATTGTCCCGGCACAGACCGAGAACCGAAACAGCGTGCAGAGAGCGTGTGGTTATCGAGGGAAACACTAAGTGATTGCGTGGTATAGCGAGGTGGAGCCTACGTTAGATAGTGAATAATGTGGTGGACGGCTGCCTCACGTCCAGAACCATCGGACGATCCTGAACTCATCCCGACTGAGCATCTTCACACTGGCCTAGGTTCGGGTTGGCGAAGACAGTATCAAATGCACAGGATCTCCCACTGGTGTGAGCTCGAGAATCATGCGATAAAGAGACGATAGTCGGTGAGAGAAATCACTAATGGCACCGAATAATTCGAATGCAATGTGAGGTAAAATATGCCTCGCGTGACAACCGAAACAAGAAGCGTTAGAGACGAGTTGCTGGGCGGCGTTGATCTCAACGGTAATAAGAGTTCGGGATGAATAGCGATGAATGCTGCAGCGAGACAGCGACGCGCCCGGAGGTAAGACAAAGCTGAATGCCATTGAAGATCCACAGAATGATTCGCCGCCATCTGGGATGCAGTTCAACCTGATAGTAAAGTGCAGGTTGATCGAGCAGAACAACCGCGAGAATAAGATGGGAGAGGTCTACATCACCTCACATCACAATCGTCAAGCTCGCTGGGTGAACCAGAAGTCTCTTGCGGACACAGCAGCGTAACCATAGAGATGAACCTCAAGGGGACCGCGCATCTCCAGACTTGTACCATCTCTAATTCGGGCCAGCAGTGCCGCATTAACGGCTCTGTAGGCACGTAGCTCTCCTTGAACCGTGATCACGCAAGGCGAACACCCACCGGAAAGAGAAAGAGTGGAAAGTGCCAAGTCACCCAATGTCGAACTCAAAACTATTTTTGCGCAGGTTGATGGTGATAGGTCCTAATGTGAGATCGGCAGGTAACGAAACATGAAAGATTTCGAAGACGAATCGGCCTCTGTAACAAGCTGCTCGGGGACGATCAGTGAAGCGAAAGAATCTCCTCTCTAAGCGTATCTCTCGTAAAGGACCACTCGGACTCCGCGACGAGCATCTCGGCCATGTAGGGCACGGTGACCCGTACTGGAATAAAAGTCTTCCAATCACCGCAAACACAGAGGAGAGTAGAAAGAGGTGCAACACCAGAAGAAACCAGCGTGAGGTTGCAGACGACTTCTTCTCACACGGCGAACTGTCCGGGTTGGATGGATTTTGTTGGAGGAAAGAAGAGGAGCGGGAAGCCATCTAGTGTAAAGGTGGGAACCTCACAGAGGACGCTCACGACGAACCAGCGGAATTGCTTTGAATTCTGTCGTGAACCATCGTGAACGGTCACTTGAACCCGGTGAGTGCAGAAGACTAAAGACGTTAAATACATAACATTCGCCGGCCGCCGTTGAACATTGCTCCTAGTGGATCCTGAACTCAAGACGAGGTTATCGAAAAAAGACGAACGGTCGCGAGGAGAAGTAGGAGGAGCCACTCGCTGACCAGTAAAACAATATTACCAAATAACGACATTGAAAGTTGAAGGATTTCACGTCGAGCATCACGGTCACCTTGAAGCGAACGAAAAGGGAGCTAGTCGCTTCCAGGATTTGGCTGAACGTCTTCACGCTCATGAGAAAATATTTGAGTAAAAGTCATGCCTGCCGTTATGCTCTAGTGTGAGCGCAGGACACTCTACTAGAAGAACCGGAGTTACGGTACTGGCAGGAAAAGTCGGAGGAGATTCCATCATCTATAGCCCTGGTAACAGAGCATACCTCATAGACGATCTGAGAAAAAAACCACATTGAGAAATTTCGCCGATGACTCCAAGATACCGACCTGTCACATCAATCTGAGGCGTCAGAGAGACGGGCTCGACGGCCGGTCGTGGGCGACTTGAAAAAGCTCAACCGCCGTCAGTTTCCTCGAACACTCCGTGTCGAGCAGGGGAACGACCGCATCAGAAAGAGGTGCCCGTCCGAAAGATGCTGAAAAACGTGGCCAGCCGCGGCAGCTGACGATGATAATGGGGGTAGTGACGGAGCTTATACGGATACCGTGATGTTAGCAGAGCGAAGCGAGAATGTGTGGTTGAAGTTCAGGCTGAGGGTAATGGAGCCGAACAGGTTGACGTCCGACGAGTCCACCATCATCAGGCCGGAAGCACCCCTGAGCCTGGCTAGCTTAGCTGCATTCAGGGGGGACGGAGCTCGCAACTTGCCGCTACTGGTGAGCACACAAGGCGAGCAGCCATCAGAAAGTTCAAGAGGCGGAAGGCGTAGAGTAGCCAGATTCCAGCTCGTACTGCCGTCGATAACGTGAAGCTGGGGACGGACTAACATGAACTCGACGGGAAATTTTACATTGGTGACCTCGAAAGTGAAATCGGTGTCATAGCAAGTCTCCTTGGGTTGCTCCTCGAAGTTGAACAAGCAAGGCGCCTCCTTCTTGATGTGCATGCCACGCAACAACCACCTCGATTCCGCGATGAAGATCTTGGCCAGGTAGGGAACGGCGACGCTTCGGAATGAAATTCTCACGACCACCGTGAGCAGAACCAAGTGAAGGAATGCATGAATGACCAGCAGAGTCCGGCGCTTCCTCGCCGCAGTGGCTTCACTGTCGCGAATCGAGCAGCAGCTCGGCAGCGGGAGCCCTGGCGCCCCTGTCTTGTCCATGTGCTGATGCAGGGGGGAATTATTTTCCCCTCGTTCAACAAACAAATGCTGAAACTCGGAAATTCGATTGAATTCCACAATGGTAGAGTTGGGAGAAGTTCTAAGCAGCCAGCACCAACCTGTAGGTTGTATCCGGGTATCGAGATGTGAATCGTGGCCGGATTCCCTCCTACTGGTTGCGTGGACACATCGATGGAGCACTAGAGATCTGAGTGGCTGGGAGCAGTGCAGACTTGGTGCTGCGGCAGCTGCGCTATCATAACAGCGACGCTGGGTGGTCGCCGACCACTGGTCAGCACGGCTCCCAGCTTAGGCTATGCTTCCGCCGCAACAGGCCCCTCAGCATCAAAAGATTGATCCTCACTTGAAGAGAAAAAAGAGTTCGCGATACGTTCGATGATGTCATTAGAGTCCGCAAGTCCCTGGGTATGCCATGAGAGCACGCGTGCACACATTGCGTCACTCCGTGCGACTCGCACGCGTACGTCTGGTCGGGTCTCTCTGGCGAGTGTACTAATAGTCGGGAACTCTGCGCTCCGATGATTTCCCCTCCGAGAGGACCCTGGCTCGTTTTCTCTCCGCTGGGATTGATCTCGGGAGTGGTTATCACGTATAGAGTAATCGATTTTGAGATTCGAAACCAGTTTATGGAGCGCCTCCTGAGAACGAGCGAATGCCAGGGGATGTCCGACGCGTATGCCCGTAGGCGAGGTTAGAGTCTTAACAGCTCGAGCGAGAACGGTCAAGGCTGTCGGTGTGTACTCTTCGGTGGGAAGACTTGGCTAGCAGAGAGTTGAGCAAGGAATCTCAACAGTGTTGATCGGTGTTCACCAACTGGCAGCCGAGTCACGATCATGAGCGTGCGATCTCAGCGCAACAGGGGACTATGCGGAACGAGTTTCCCCCCAGTTCGAAGTGTGTCGGACTGACATACTCAAATCCCGTCCCAGGAGCTCCACGACCATAATCACGGTTGGGTATGCCCCGAACACATACTCTGTAATACTATTTTGATATAGGAACCTTTTTAAATTGTCACCGATGTCTTCACCTCACCCCCTGGAGCGACGACCGCTCAGCGACAACGCACAGGCATGCTCATCGAGGCGTCCCGAACCTGCTCTTAGTCCTTGAATTTACTACAACGTAAATCTGCGTACCGCCCACTAAATTTTAATCGTTGATCGTGACCCAGTTCTCGGGCGAGCGCTACTGTCTATCGACGCGTTGTAAATCTCGCTCGCCCAATAATAGTCTAGGCCGTTACACATTATTGCGGAATGGTTAGTGTCAACTTGACACTGTCAAGTGTCGAATGGCCTTTAACTGAGGTCGTGCATCGCATTAGACTGAACCCATCTGTCATTGCTCATGCTTAAATTAGTCCGCTATTGATGAGCTCGTATTGGTTAGTTGCTCAGATATATGTTGATTTGCGGATAGCGCATGACCATCAATGCACTGCTATTTGCCGCCTTGACTTCGATCATCAGCCGAGCAGGCGTTGCCTTGGGTGAGTTCATCAGCCCAACTGGACTGAGTACTACCCCGTTGGTCTCTCAGATGTCGACTACGAGCCCTTTTGCAACGGCAGAGGAAGCATAAACAAAACGGCTCAGACCGACGAGATGGCGGTGGCGAATCTTGTGAAGAACATCTGCACCTGCGATTCTGGCTGGAGCTCCCTCCTCTTCAAGAACCTGAGCGTCAGGTGAAGGCGGGCCTACCTGGTCTCCCTTTTCACCCGAGTGCTTCTCAGATACTGTGTGGTGTGGACCAAGAGCGCGTATGCGGCGAAGTTTGACGACATCTACGGTGGGTATCTGCTCGACCTACTCTTCGAATTCTCCCCTTCAGATTGCGTGCCGAGCTCCTCCATAAACTACGAGCCCCTCTTTCCCACCGGAGATTGGGTGTAGGCGGCAGTTTTGTTCGAAAAGAGCGATTCGTTTTCTGTATCAGCTGCTTCGATAAGTACCCTAAGTACGACCTCCTAGCTCCTCACGGCCCCGAGATAATGTGTAGGCCTTTCAGGCGTGCAAGAGCTGTTAACTCCGTTCCGCTTCAGACCTGTTCTCCGCGCCTTCCTGGTGTAGCACAAGATGGCGGGTTAGATCGCAGAACTGCCACTGCGGCTCGAATGACAATCGCCCGTAGGAGCGTTCGGGTGGTGACGCTGTGCGACTATGGTCGTTTCAGGCGTGCTGAGATCTGTTACCAAGATGGGAGATCGAACATCTATCCGATATTTGCTGAGAACGCTCCTCCGACTGCAGCTTTGCCGGCGGCAACCCAGAATCCCGGCGGTGAGTCTCTGTCGTGGAGGGCAAGTTATTGAAGTCTTTCTTGGTTGTTGTCAGTCCACAACTACGAGCCCTACTGCAATGGTAGAGGAAAGGTGAACAGGACCGCGCAGGATACCGAGTCGAACGTCGACCTCGTCGTGCTGAATCTGTGCACATGCGATGCTGGCTGGAGCTCGTTGCTCTTCAGCAACTTCACGGTTCGGTAAGTCCGCCGAGTGAAGCGAATTGTAGCCTACTGCTTTTTACAGATACTGTGCAGTGTGGACGGAGCGTACGTATGATGCGACTCTGGAGGCGACCTACAGTGAGCTCCGCATTACTTGTCCTGGGTCGGATCGATTTACGGCTGGGCTGTCGTCAGATTGCGTACCGGTGTCTTCTGTCGAGCACGAGCCCTACTTTTCTGCCGGTCATTGGTTGTAAGTTGAAATTACTTCGCTCAGCCGTACGTTTTATCATCTCAGGTGTTATGAGAAATACCCGAAGTACACCCTCCGCCAGCCTCATGGCCCAGAGCTCCTATGTGAGTCTGTAGAGTGTGGGATAGTTGGGTTATCAGCGCCGTTTTCCTCGCAGTTCGTTACCAGAATCCGTCTTGGTGTCCTGCACGCTGGTGGACGAGGACTCAGAGTTGCAATTGCGGCGATGATGACAGCAAACCGTAGGGGTTCTCGCTATTCCCGCCGCAGTCCCTATTCATTATTATAGGCTTCCCGAGATTTGTCAAGAAAGTGACCGAGCGAATATCGTGCCCACCTACACGGTGAACGTAGTCCCGAAGGCGCCCAGTGAGTTGTCATCATCGAAGTTGCTACGGCATGTCTCTCACAGCGACGGTGTTCGAACCGTACTGCAACGGCCGAGGAGAGTTCAACAAAACTGCTCAGCAGGATGATAATATCAATCGGATTGTTATGAACCTATGCACTTGCGACTCTGGTTGGTCCTCTATGCTCTTCACGAATTACAGCGTTAGGTGAGCTGCGGGTGGGGTGTCTGCCTAGATGTTAATTCGCTTCAGCTATTGTGTCGTGTGGACGGAGCAAATTCTGGACCTAGAATTTGACAGCATCTACGGTGAGGTCTGCTGACCAGCGGTGTCCTCAATATTGCTGTCTCAGACTGTGTGCCGACGTCCACTCTTTCGTATCGGAGTTTCTTCCCGGCTGGCCAGTGGGCGTAAGTGCCCATTCTCAGTGTTGATTCATCGACGAGGATACGTAGGTGCTACGATAAACAGCCGAAGTATACTCTGATGGACCCTCATGGGCCGGAGCTCTTATGTATGTCTGTCAGAAGAGGGGGGATTGCTCGTTCACTCTTGTTGGATTGGTACAGATCACCTCCAAGCCCCTTCGTGGTGCCAGGAAAGGTGGTGGGTCAGGTCGCAGGGTTGCAACTGCGCCGCTGATGCAGATGGAGCGTGAGTTGGCAGTGAGCTCGTGGTCGTATGATCGAGTGATTTTCAGGCTCCCCGAGGTGTGCCGGCGTGATGGACGCGAGGTTATCTCGCCTGTGTTCGCGGTGAATCTGCCTCTGAAATCACCACCTGTCACTGCGGTTTCCACGACCCCTCGGCCCCCTACTGAGCTCAGTAGAATATATCTGTGGAAGAACTGTGGTGGGGGTGATGGTTTGCTTGCAGATGACTTTGACCTCTACTGCAATGGTCGAGGGCGTATGGATACCAATACCCTGTACAAGGAGAGTGACGTCAAGACGCTCATTGCGAACTTGTGCGAGTGTGATGAGGGATGGACTTCGATGCTCTTCGCTAACATGACCGCGAGGTAGGAGGGTATCTTTAGGAATGGTGTGTGGGTTATGCCTTTGTAGATACTGCGTTGTGTGGAAGGAGGCTGAGTACGACAAGTCGTTTGATGAGATTTACAGTGAGTGTAACATGTGATATACATCGTGATGGTGGTTTCAGACTGTGTGCCGAGCTCTACCGTTACGAGGCAGCCGCTATTCCCGGCTGGAGAGTGGGTGTAAGTAGCGACGTGGACGTTGGGAGAGGACAGTGTCGATTTTCCCTCGGTTTTAGGTGTCTTTGATAAGTATCCGAGATATGAGCTCTCGGAGCCCCATGGACCAGGGATATTCTGTAAGCTCGATCTTCCCGAGTGGCGGCGGAGGGAGAGTGAGAATTTTCAGTCCAATTTCGGGCGCCTCCGTGGTGTTCAACCAAATGGTGGCCGAGATCGCAGACGTGCAGTTGTGGCGACGACGAGCAGTCGTAAGTGTATTGCAAGTTTCGGGCGGGGCGTAGCCTGTTATTCAGGCGTGCGGCTGAGGTTTGTAGGGAGGGTGGTCAAGGCTTCATCTCGCCGGTGTTTGTGGAGAAGGAACTTCCTCCTGCCACTATAAAGACTACGACTACGTCGACAAGCACGACTACTCGAGCGACCACCTCTACGTCGACTACGAGTACGTCTCCTCGCCGGAGCACAACCACCACTTCGAGCACGCCTGTGACCACTGTGGCTGTGGTTCTGTCTCCCGGGACTAGCGTGACAACCGCGGTGAGTAGCGGGATGGTGACTACGACTGCGGCCGTTCTCGTTACTGACGCCCTCGTGAGCAGCACGAGCTCTTCTGCTCCAACTTCTAATGCGTGGACTGCCACGGCTACTGCCACTGGGCAAACCACCACTACTGTCTCGGTAGTCACAGCGACTGGTCCTGGTAGTGTGGTGCCAACTACTTTCTCGTCTCACGTGACGAGTGGTGTTGCGATGGGAATTACGACGGTTGGCTCCACCAGCTCGTCTGTGAAGGTGGTCGAGGGTGTTTCCAACGACTCTACGGTGCGTCAGGTGGCGACTACGGGCGGCCAATCACCCGGTACCACCGGCCCCTCTGAACGCAACGATCAAGGCAGTACAACGTTCGCTCCGGGTAGGTCGGAGACGTTAGTTGGCCGGGATGGTGCTTCTCAGATTCTTCCGATTGTGGCGAACATGGTGCTTGGTCATCAGAGACTAGTCAATGCGTGTGTGATGAAGGTTGGGAGAGCGAAACCTCGGATGATGGAAACTTCTGGGTAAGTGATTCTTCTGCTGCGTGGTGCAGTGGGCCTGTCGTGGAGCTCGGCAAAACTTTCTCGTGTCAGGCCATGCCATCGTCTGGGTTTCGCGGGTGATGGAGGAAATGTAGGTATAGTGGTGCTAAATCAGTTTTTAAGTTTCGTTGTGTAGAGCGAAGCAGCGCCAGCGTCTGGGGCCGATGATACTGCTGGAGGTGGTTCCTGGATAGTCATCGCCCTCCTGGCCGTGTTCGTGTTCGCTGTTGGGATCGTTCTGATGTGAGTGTCTGAGTGTGGGCTTGTCGATGCTCGCTCGGTGTTTGATGAAAGCAGTGGATTCATTTCAGGGTGCGCCTCTGCCGCTCACGCTGTTCGAAGGGCCGCAACGACAGACTTATTTGGTTGTGGGAAATGAAGAAATCAATTAAAAAGAGGCTGCCTCGAACCCGCCCCCCGCGAGGGTTTTCTCCTCCAAGACGGCAGCGGTCGCCTCGCCAGAGCAATAAGGCGTATAATTGGCCGAGCCTGTGCGCTTGGAGGGAGTTGACTATTAGTGTGTGAATGCAAATTAATTAGACCAATTTGTTGAGATTATAATTCGCTGATGATAGGGCTACTACGATGTAGTAGACGTATTGAAGTATGAAGTGGCTTTTTCTCCGGCAGACCGGTATTGAGGCCATCGTCGTGTTGTGTTTGTTACTGAAGGGATTCGGACGGGGTGATGTCGTGAGGGTGTGCACCAACTATGTTGTTGATGTTCTCCAAGGATGTTCGAGTATTGTCGGTCGGTTATCCAGGACAGTAGGGAACTACTGAGTTGTTGTTCTCTCATTTAAGGTTTGAGGGTTTTACGGCCGTGTTTGGCGAAACAGCTGAGAGCGGCATTCGAATATTGTTGCGTTAAGTTTCGCAAGTTTCGTTAAGTTCATGTTTCGCTCGTTATTAAGGAACGTTTCAGTCTGCCTCGACAGGATTGTTCGTATTGCGGTCACTCAGTAATAGCGGGTAGCGGGCTGGCGCAATAGTACGAACTTGATGTTGAGAAGTGTATTCTGGCCAGATTTTCTGAAAATTGCTTCCATTTCTTGACACATTCGAGACGGGCTCGTCACCTGATGGACATCTCGCTCACTAACCGACTGAGTAGTGGTAATAGTAGTACCCAATAGTACTTACACGGCGTCTGAGGACTGCTGTTGGTTTGTGGTTTCGAATGTGGTTGAAAGACTATCAGCCCCGAACTCCAGGGACCATGCTCAACACTCAACAAGTCCTCCTCAGTCTTTGTTTCGTCTCATCTATTATGGCCTCGAGTGAAGGCCCTGCTGTTGGTAGCGACTCCTAGGGCGCTGTGGGTCCTGAGCAGGATGAAGGAACTTATACACATCACAGATGTTCAGTGGAAGGACATGTAAGACGTACCGGCAGCTGGCGCGAGGGCGACTGCCGCAGCACTTGGCTGGGGTTGCTGTCGACCTCGTGTCTTGGTGGTTCGGATGAATTCGTTATGTTATCCGTGGCGGATGTTTGAGTTGTTCTTTTGTTCCTCGCGGCGTAGCCGCAGTTCCACTCGCCGCAGTGGATTGATAGAGAGCGTTGAATTCAGGCTATCCGAGGATGGATCGGGGAGCTGCGTTCTCGGATGGCTCGGATGGCAGAGGAGGGAAAGGGCAGCCGCTCGTTTTTTACGTCATTCTTGATGAAGCTGGCGAGAAGGTGAGCCGAGTTGGGCAGCGATTTACCTCGTGGTTGGACTGATGCCTTCGAGTTTTTGCCGATTCGCAGTAGCGCGATGGCCTCGGTCGCCTCGAGGATGACTATGTAGTACCCGGCTAGTGCTGCGGTAGGGATCCAGAGGCGTCGTGCGCGACAGCTTGGTTTGAACGGAATGACTTTTTCGAACAAGCGCACGAGCGTGGCGCATGGGCCTTCCTGTTGTTTCGGGATGTGTGTGGGACAGTCCTCCGACCATCAGCTCTTCAGGCCCTGCACGTGTCGACTGGCATGCATGAGCTCTCGAGGGCAGTGATCGTGATGGGCAGACCGAGCGCCGGGATGTACTTCATAAAGACGGCCAGTGGGAAAATCGAGACTGCAGGGAAGGAGGTGAGCCAGCTTGAAATGAACGATCGTTTCTGCGCCCTCTTCACCGGTGTATCGAGTGGCAGTAGCATTATTAGTATTAGTAGAATTCATTAGCATTAGTATTGTATTAGCAGCAGCCGCCCCTGCGTTGGAATCGACGAGGCTCAGTTTCTAACGGCCCGACTTACAAAACTTCCTAGCCGTGGGTGTAATTGTTGCAGCCTTATGTGTGTTTGGCTTCTCCTGCGGTGGTCGATGCTGCTCGTTATCGCATCCGTTTGAGGCCGTTTGCTCTTACCCTACTCCCGGCCTAGGTAAATGTGGCGATGCTGAACAGCTGCATTTTTGGTGTTCTGGGAGGGTCTACGATGCTCTATGACGTCCAGAGGGTTATGGAGCAGCTCTTCTTGCCTGCCTTGGAGTACAAGTAAGGCTGCAGCTCAAGCTCGGTAACTGATGATCGTTCTATGATCATCAGGCCACCGAGGAGTCTGAGCCCAAGTCGGAACCGGGCGTCGTTGACGGCATCTCACATCAGTTCTGTCCCACAGCGGCTGTCTCCTGCCCGAAGCGGCGGCGATGGACATGACTAGCATTGTCAGCTCAGGTGAGTGAGTCGGCGGCGGTGATCATGGCGCAGTCGATGGTTCGACAGCTGCTGCTACCGCTGGGTTCTCTGCACTCGTCTGCACTCGTTTGGATATCTTCCTTAATGCTCGTTCGCTGTGTGTGATGGGAACGGTTCGGCTCTCGGGACTTTTGTTTTGCAGCTGAGGACGACGAGGATGATGACTCCGATGCATCAGAGCAGTCTGTGGACTCGGATGATAATGAGAACGAAGGAGATGACAGCACCAGCAACAGGCTCGTCCAATTGGGAGGAGAGGTCAAGGACGACCTGATGCTCAGTGCGAGTAAATTCAATCAGAGAGTGGGGCAAGTGGCTTCACAGGTGAGCGGACTCACTCTGACTTTATCCGGGCGAAGCGATATTCGGTGCAGGTTTACGGGTTGTCGAGCATCAGGCCGCCGGAGGGGTTGGATCTGGATGAGCTGCTGAAGATGATAGAAGAGGGCTCAGAAGCATACGAGGGAAACCTGAGGGTCTGCGTGGAAACTGTGGAGAAATGGGTGAGGGGCAGGAGGATGCTTGGCCAGCGGTGCTATAATAATTCTCGGAGACAAGTCGCCCAACATATCGTGGAATTTTCCGCTTGCAAACGAAGAATCCGATGCCCCCTAGATCCGGTGCAGTGTCCTTCGTCTGTTCGAAGTTCAATTTCGCTCTCGTTACTGCGCAAGAGTGGAGGGGGTCCGAGTGATGATCGTGGAAGTGTCAACGAGATGGCTGTCGAACTCCTGCGACGCTGTCGACTTGGTATTGGTAGTTGTGAAAACGCACGCCAAAACTTCAGACGGAAGAGGTGGAAAAGCTGCTGGAAGCGGAGAATGGCCAGTCGACGGCGACGGGGAAGCATCCGATGGCTGAGATACTCTTCTGGAGGGACCGCAGTGAGAGGCTGTCGAGCTTGTTCGAGCAGTTGAAGCTGGGCGCCTGTCAAAAGGTATCAAGGGCTCTCGGGTGCGGGCTGCGGCGGCCCTGGTTGTAAGACAGTCTCGTTACTTTCAAATGATGTGGAGCTTTCGCGCATCTTGATTCCTGTATTCTGCAGCCTTCAACCTCGTGCATTAGGTAGTCATGCTCTCATGCGGCTCGTTTTGTTGTTATCGCCTTTTCCCTAGCCACCTCTTATTCTGATAGGTTGTGGAGGTAGTGGAGAAATATCTCCAGAGCGGTCCTGGAGGAGAGGGGACGGAGTCTGCTGGGAGAGTCCTCGGACGTTTTAAGGAGAGGCAATCGGCGTTGCACAAGTTGCACTTGGAGGCCAAGGATAATGTAATGGTGCTCATTTGCACTTGCGTCTGCGCACGGCTGTTCGCAGGTGAGGTTCTTGATGACTCTTGAACGGCATTTGAAGAAGCTGACGAACGGGGGAATGGCCGAGATCGCGGAGACCCTTCCAAACCTGCTCAATGCGCTCAGGATGGTCTGGGTTGTGAGCAGGTGACTGGTGCTTGGGTGCACGGTAGAGAACTGATGTTGGCGGTGTATTCTCAACTTGGCGATTGGATCGGAGAGTCTGCGTCTCTTGGGTATCCGCTCCGCTCTGTGATCAGGAGCTCCTTGCTGCTTGAGATGGGCTCCGGTATTCTCATGTGTGGCTGCGGTGTAGAGGCTAACAACCCGATGAACTCAGCTTTTCTTGAGTGGCTTCTAGGAGACAAGTACTCATCTCCTCGGAGACAGTCGAGAACACGAAATCTAACTACAGCTCGATGCCCGATGTGAAAATATCGTGACAAGATCTGCTTACTTGCTTGTAGTTCGTCGGTGGTAATCAACGGATAATTTAGTCTCCGCTCTCGGCCTTGCGCTCTTTCTCCGGCGTTTAACGAGCCAACTTGGGAGATTTATGACGACCTTCTGTAGATACTATAACACAGACGAGAGGATGGAGCCTTTGCTCACTCGAATAGCCGAGCAGATAGCCGCGAGGGTGAATGATCAGATCAGCGTTCGGGCGTTGTTGAGGAGAAGTCCGGTGAGGGCGGGAGCGATTGTGGGACGGTGCAAGGCGACTTTGGACGGTTGGGAGAGGAGCTACATGGAGACGCGATCGAGGATCGAGGAGAGCGGTTCGGATCACAGGTGGGCTGTCGGGGGGAAAGAGTCGGACGAGACTGTTGCTTCAAGGAAATTCTGGCCCGCTGAAAAATATGATGAGCAAGACCCTCGCAATTCACATGGTACGAGTTGCGTTCTCCGATATTACGCTTGGAGACTTTTCGTGAGCCGGAGTGGCCTATGAGTTCGATTCGAGATCTCTCGAGTATGCTCGCAGGAACCTCATGTTCCTGATTTCCCTTCTTGTTTGGGTCGTTCGGGGTGGTACGAACGTGTTGAGGGCTCAGGTGGGAGTTTGACAGAGCCAAGCTGTTCAAGCGAACGAAATACATGTCGAAGATATGTGGTGATTTGATGGAGATCACTAAGGTGCTGGAGCAGTTCTATAAGTTCCTTGGACCGGAGCTGAAAGAGGTGAGGAAGGGGTGTTCTTCAATTTGAAAGCATAGGCTGTGTGGTCTAGTGGTATGATTCTCGCTTAGGGTGCGAGAGGTCCCGAGTTCAATTCTCGGCACAGCCCTTCATTATCTCTCGCTCTATATGTTGTTTCGTCCCCTCATTTCTGTGGTCCAGGTTACAGGCGACCCCGTGGGCATCGATAACCTACTTGAGGAGGTGGCAAGCTCAGCAGCTGCGTTCAAAATCTTCGGCGAGTGCTTCGACGAGAGGCACCGGAAGGCTTGGGACAGGGTTATGCAGCAGTTCAGAGAGAAAACTGTCGAGATCGAGGATAAGGCAATCGTCTTCCTCGACACAAGATTCAGACAGGTGGCTCGTCGGGTCTCATATAGCACACTCTACCTTCTCGGCGGGATTCTGTGCCGTTGGATGGCCTTCTTGGCTGTCTGAATGATCCTCTAAAAGAAGGTTGTCAGTAATTCTATTATAAGCCCGTCTAGCTCAGTCGGTAGAGCGCAAGGCTCTTAACCTTGTGGTCGTGGGTTCGAGCCCCACGGTGGGTGTGTTTATTGCTCGCATCCTATCCATTGGTGATGTGGAATCTGTCGGAGAGAACCAGAGTTGCTGTAGTCTCTCCAGTGAGAGAGGACTTCGGTCTCCTCATGTCAGTTACGTTCAGCGGAGGGAGCCTTCCAGCTTCTGCAGAATTTCAAGTCGATCCAAAGTCGTGAGCGGATAAATGAGAAGATGAACGAGAAGTTCGCGGACATCGTGGTGCAGTACGGCAATGAAGTCCGCCGGATGACGGAGCTCTTCCAAAGAGACAGTAGTCAGAGTCGGGAATCTGTCTCCTGTCGGCAGCCGTCACACTCGTCGTGTCGCTCACGGCCGTGCACTGCGGCTCCCCACCGTGATGAGCGGCGGCGCGCCTTTCGTCAATACGCCGGTTACTGTAGGCGGCTAAACCGCTGAGAACATTAGCTTAGTATGATCTGTGTCAGCACAAAGTTTTATGGCGTAGCATTGGAAGTTCTGTGGGTGCGAAAGCGAATAATCCTTTTTGTGCGCTGGATTATTGCTATAGTAGAGTGAGTTCAATAATCGACGCCTTCTCGCACAGATCACGGCCGTCGCCATTTGGTCGAGTCCAAATGCTCTCCGTTTTCAGAGGACCATCCCAGAATCGCGAAGGGGGCTCCGCCGGTGTCGGGCGCGATCGCCTGGGCCCGAAATATTCTGGAGCGAGTGAAGCGGCCCATTATCGCCTTCAGGAGTATGCAGTCACTGCTGGACAGTCCTAAGGGCCAGCAGGCCTGTGGTGATTACGTAGAACTGGGAAAGGCGATTTTGAAATATGAAAAGGATCTTTTCGGGGAGTGGCGGAAGGCAGCGGCGGCGACGGCGACGGAATGCTTGAATCGGAGCATTCTGGCTGTAGAGAAGCATGAAGGGAGAGCTTCATCAACTTATGTGGTGAACTTCGCTCCGGAGCTGATAGAGCTGATGAAAGAAGCGCAAAATTTCGATCTGATCGGCGGCTTCGAGCTCCCCGGGGCGGTACTCAATCTGGCACTGCAGATGGGCAAGTACAAGGACTATGCTGAACAACTGAGAGTGATGCTGCAGGGATACGAGGAGGCGATTGGCGGACTGACGATGGTAGGTCCAGGGTTCGAATCCCGGCGAGGGTATATGTCGTTCGTGGCACTTGGGGTTTACAATTTTGTGGCGCAGTGACGGTGTTTTAGGTACAATGCAAGGTGCTGCACACACAGATTGCGGATCTTCATAAGTGTTTGCGCCCCGGGCTGACTCCCGCTCAATTGGAATAGTCTCGGAATCGTCGACTTCGTCGAGTCGGCTACTCGCGGTATCGCGGCATTCAAGAATATCAGAGAGCAAGTGGAGAAGTCCGAAGAGCGAGTTCAAGCAGTTGTTGAATCGATCGAGCAATCGATTTTGGTCCGACCGTTCGACTGGACGAAAACAGATCTCAGTCCATCGCCTTCGACCAGCACGCTTGCCGAGGATTCTGTGGACTCGAGCAGTGACTACCAGCGGGTCATGGACGTTCAGGAGTTTTACGATTTCTTCGAGACCCACCGATTGAGCGAGGTTGAGAAGCTGGTGGATCAGTACGAAGCTATTGGGCCGTTTCTGATCAAAATAGAGGAAACCACCGCGGGGACGAAGTCCGGGGCGGCTGAGAGCATGAGGGAGTATTACGCGTATTGGGAGAGGAAGTTCTTCAATGCAATCACGACGGCACTGGTCAGAGGGCTGAGCACCTTTCAGGTAAACTGGGCCGGCGTGATAGTGTAGCCGCTCATCTTATAGAGGGTCTCGAAGGACTCTAACAGGGTTGAGCTTCCAGAGTTGCATGCGAGGCTAGGCGAATTCTGTGAGGACTCAATGTGCAGGCCTCGGCGGAGATATCTCGATATCTTGTGCGGAGTCTTGCTCTGTAAAACGTCTTATCTCGAACCGTACAGAGATTTGCTCCGTAAAAAATCTGGGAAGAAGATGCGACGGTCGGTTGTCCCTCCGTCGGGTCATATGCTGTTGGGCCTTTGTAGGTGCTCTTGACTTCTACTGCTGCGGCAAGCAGTGAACGACCGCCGCTGATCAAGATCAGATCGGAGTTCAACCCTCCTGAGGTTGTTGTGGGCTCTCTTCATGGAGTCTTCAAGTTGATAACAAAACTCCTGCAGAACGTCCTGCATAGTTCCGCAGCCTTTGTGAGATGGATGGACGGAACCTGCTTATTGGTAGGGGTGGGGGATCTGCATCTTTCTTGTGTTCATGTCTCGGCGAATCCTAGGTTGATGCTTGCATATCATGGATGTGCTCGGGTTCGTGATCGCATCTTTCACAGGTTCCGACGCAGTCCACAGAGTTGGATGAGGAGAAAGCCTTGGCCTTTTCCTTCTGCAAGGACGTCTCACAGAACCCAGCTCTGATCGAGATGACCATGACCATCCAGAATTCGGTCCAGCAAGTGTTCCAAACCATTAACAAGTTCATGCGCAGCTGGAAGAAATATGATACCCAGTGGGGGTTGTGGGACGTGAAGAGGCGACAGGATTTGGAGAGAGTCGCGGTCGAGAAGAAGCATGGTCTGAGCTATTTCGACGCGCACCTGAAGGTTTATAAAAATCTGGTGGAAACTATGCTGGAGCAGAAGAGGGATCATGATGTGGCCTTCGTCCGTGTGGACTGCAGCGCCATCATCACAGGTTGGTGGTTGCTGGGTACTGACGTTAGGCGATCTTTCCTGCGTGAAAGAGAGAATATCGAGAGTACACTCTAGGCAGGGGTTCGCTAGCTCATCTAGGGATCGCTGAAAGTCATCCGGAGAGTATTTTTGAGGAGGTGTGGCGTATCAGGTATCCGGAGCCAAGCGCAGGAGTGGACGAGGGAATATGGCAGAATACTAGCGGATATGGCGTCAAAGGATTTGGATAAAATACGAGTAGGGATTTTATGCTACAATCCTGTTGATAACCTGTTTTAACCGTTTCAACGGCGATCGTTGAACGCTGTATCAATTCAGTATCCTTTGCACGGTCTGACGACTCTCGTGGGTTGAGGAGTCGTTTTTGCAATAAGAAGGTATCATCAGCCCGCACCACTTGTTGTCAGATCGAAATAAGAGACCACAAGGACAATATCGACTTTACGCCAACTAAGTTGGAGGAGCTCGAAGTCCATGCTCAACACGATATCGACAATTGAGGCAGTCCAGTATGGACATGGAAATACGGATAGCTGATGTTAGGGAAAAGTAAGACCGCCGTGGGCTGAGGGCTTTCATTCTGACTGCCGTTGCTGCTTCTCCCTAGTGGGATGGTCTGAGTACGCCTGATCAGTCCTGTTCGATAGTCGTTGTGCGTACACGGCCTAGTGCGTACTGCGAAAGTGGATCGGGATTTTGCGGATTTCAGGTATCGGACTTTGTTATCATACAAGTGCAAAGTGAAGGCAGAGGAGCTGAGCTTGGCTGATCGTCTACCCGACTCGTGGAGGAGTTTGAAGAGATACTCTCGGGCGAAGGACTTGGCTCTTGAGAAGAGCAAGATTGAGTTCGCTGATATTACCAAACAGGAGGTGGGTAGCGATTCGGGCCTGCTTGTGAGTTGGAGGTTCGCTCCTGTCGGCGTGTCGGAATTATCATCTTCGCTCGGTGGAAAGTTCCGATTGTTCGTACCCACTTCGATAATCCCACTTTGCTCTGGCATGACTGGTTGGTTGTGGTCAGGTTGTGGACTTCAGCGCGGAATGTAGCAAACTACTCGACGATTTCAGTGCTGGAGGGCCAGGTAGGTTCATGAAGAGATGTTAGCTGCCGTTCTGTGCTTGTGGAAGTTGAGGGGTGCATGAATTAGTAATTGCGAAGGAAACCGTGAGTCTTATATATGAATACACCCACCGTGGGGCTCGAACCCACGACCACAAGGTTAAGAGCCTTGCGCTCTACCGACTGAGCTAGACGGGCTTGAAGTGGCATATCAAAAACCACCTCCAAGAGCTTATCTGGACCTGTTGAAGCAAGATATCTCAATCAGGCACAGACGATGTTACCCTGGAGGAAGGGGCTGAGCTCATGAGGAAATACCAGAACGAGATGAACCAGCGTTTGAAGAGGAAGGAGGTCGGAACCAATTTTCGAGGCTCTCAGGATTCGAATTTTTTTCTCGTCATATGCCAACCTTCGCGGCTTCAATGTGTCTCGTTGGTTTATTAGGAGTTGGTGAGATCGGAGACGCTGTTCAATCTGCCGATAACAAGTTATGTGGAATTGGTAATTTTGGAGAAACAATTGAAGTTGCTGACGAATGTCTATGACATTTATGAAGACCATCGGAGGATGGTAAGGTGGACGGGAGGTGGGTGGAGGCATCGTGAACTGGACTCTGAGATTCACGGAATTTGGATTTTCGCGCGCAGGAAGAGCAGCACTTTTCCAGAGGACTTCTGACAGAGGAAGTCCGTCACGAGAGAGATCGACTTTGGGTTAGTTGTTGTGAGCGTTTGAGTCGTAGCTTGGGCTCACCGGTGAGCACCGAGATTATCAACCTGTAGTACCACAATTTCAACACAACGTAGGTGAGAATTTTGATGATTCGCGAATCTACAGGATTCCTGGTCCTGTTATGGAGACATATTTGATGGTATCCACTGGGGGATGTTGTAGTAGTGCAGCTGCTGTGAGACCACGTCCTGTTTGCACTTTTCTAAGCGAGCATTTCTCACTCGCCCCTCATTCGGTAGGTTCATCCCTCAGAATATCGGTAGAAATCTTATAAAGTCTCACTTTCGTACTGGTCATTCGTTGAGGAACTTCAAGAGTTCCAAGTTGTTCACGAGGATTTGAAACTCCCTCGTTGTTGTTAGGTGGAGGAGTTCAGCAATATGTTGTGGACGAAGATCGACATCGGGCCTGCTGGAGAGAACATCAGATGAGTATGATAAGAAAGTCAGGAAGAAGGGGAAGGAGTGAGTCTAAACCTGTTCTGTATCCTCCCTGAATCGACCTCGGATACTCTTCTTGGGTCTTGGGCGGGTCGGGTCGTATACAGGAGAGTGGCCAGACTTGATTTCCCTCCGTTCAGGTTGCCGGAGTTGAAGACCAGCGTGGTCTTCAAGAAGCTCGAGCAGGTTGTGTCTGACTTTAAGCAATCCGTGCCATTGATCGCCAGTCTGAAAACAGAGGCGATCAAGGCCTCTCATTGGGGAGAGCTCATGGCACTGGCTGGGCAAGCTGGCGATGACGATGCTCCTATCGACCTGTCCTCGATGACGCTGAAGTCTGTGTTTGCGTTGGAGCTGCAAAGATTCCCGGATGAGGTGAATGAGATCAGTAAGCAGCAGCGACTTATGATTCTCGTTGTGGGGACCGAGATGTGGCTTCGCTCCGCCGTTGATTGGACAATTTTCAGGAACTGCCGCCACCAATGAGATGAATATCGAGAACGAGTTGAAGAGGATCGAGGCAGCTTGGAGGGCATTGGATTTGGATATGGGGATTTATAAAGGTAATAACTTCCTTGCCTGATACGCCAGGACTGTCGATCATGTTGGCGTCGGTGGTGAGCATCCTATCGGTATCTCTCGGTATCTTTTCAAACCTAATCTTGTACTGATGCTAATACTGTTCGAAACCGCAGCGCCTTGAATTTTGGTAGCGATGTGAAAAGGTGGAATTTTCAGGAGATCGGGGTCACGTGCTTCGCGGTAATGAGGAGTTGAGGCAGACGTTAGAGGACCATGTTCTGGTCCTTCAAAGTATGTCTATGAGCAAATATGCGGTGAAGCTGATGGACTCCATCAAGCGGTGGGAGAAGAATCTTAATGTTGTTAATGAGGTGCTCAGTGCTTGGCTCACTGTGCAACGGAAGTGGATGTAAGGAGGGAGGGCTTGGAGGTGTGCAGTGGCCGTGGCGTCCAGGGTGTACGTAATTTTCGTCGCGAACGATTCGTGATTTCTAGGTGGCAGCAATTGAAAGTTCTTATCGTGAGTGATGATAGATTCGACTGGAACCGCATCATGAGGGGTGGGTCCGTTTAGAGTATACATTCCGTGGATCGAGAGAGTGAATCATGAGCTCATACCGAGAGAAAGATAATCGGGATATCTCTGAATTACCTCTTGCAGTTAGTGGATAATCAGTCTGTGGGAGACTGAGATAACTCGGGCTCTTCGACTTTTCGCTCTCAACTCGAGGGTTGAACGATTGATGGTAAATGGAGTGCCTGCGGATCGGTAGAGTGGCATCTTGAGGTTGACTCTCGTCAGGTATCTTGAGAGTATCTTTCTGGATTCGGATGATATCAGATTGCAGCTGCCTGAGGAGGCTAAGAAATTCGACAAGATTCACAAGGTATTCAAGGATTTGATGGAACGAACGTAAGTTCGGAAGGGGCTGTTGTGCTGATGGTTGAACGACCCTATGAATTGGGATCTTGTTATTTCTCCGAGAATTTGAAAACGAGAATATGAATGAACGCCGCTGCATGGTGAGGCAGTCCCTGTAGTTGGTATGGTCGGTGAGCACGAGCTCGATAATAGCGATCGTGAGCGTCGCTGTTGATACTGGTGATTGGAAAGTCTGGGTTTAGTGCCTCGAGTCCTAATGCCATCCAAGCATGCTGCGCCAACGACAGACTGAGTGAATTGAAGGGTCTCACGGCGGACTTGGACAGGACTCAGAAGAGCCTTACGGACTATCTTGACACTAAGCGTGAGTGGAGGGGGGGGAGCGTCTTGAGGGCAGATTCTCGTGCGGAATGACAAGGGCAACGAGGGTTGCGGAGGGCAACAGGAACTTATTGTGATTGATACTGGCGAATTCAACTGCGGTGATTGGCATCTTCAGAGAGTCTTGATGACGAGGTCGATGAGTATAAAGCTCCTGCGTATTCCTGGTTTTGCGTCCGTGAGGCGTCGGGCCTTGCTGACTCAGTACAGTTGAACTTGTCAGGTGCGTTGTTCCCCCGCTTCTACTTCATATCGGACGACGAGCTGCTGTCCATACTGGGGAGCTCGGATCCTCAAGCAGTCCAGCCTCACTCACTCAAGCTCTTTGACAACGCTAAAGGAGATTGTCTTCAAACCGGGAAGTAACGAGTGACGGGTGGATGGGTGTGTAGAGGTCGTGGGTTCGATCCCGGCACCGTGCATTCGTAATGTGACCGACTGATCGCGGTTTTCAGCATCTACTGTGATTGGTATGGTCTCCGATGAGGGGGAGCGATGGTCGTTCTGTACACCCGTCAAGGCAGTCGGAGCTGTCGAAGAGTGGATGACCAAGGTGACCGAGGTTCAATAGGCCTGGAATTCTGATTCTATTGTAAACGTGTTGGTAGCATAAAATTCCCTCGTGTCACTCAGGTCGATGACGAAATGAAAGATTCCCTATTGAGGTTGATGAAGGAGGCTGTCTATCAGTACCCCTCATCGCCCCGAACGAAGTGGATTCTGTCGAGGTTGGGTATGGTCGTGCTGGCCGGCACCCAAATATGGTGGACGTGGAGCATCGAAGACACGTTCAAGCGCGTGATGGAGAAGGGCGATAAGAATGCTATGAAGAGGGAGTTGAGGAAGGAGAGCCATGAGCTAGGACAGCTCGTGGAGCTGATACGGACGGACCTGAGCAGTTGCAATAGGAAATGCGTGAACACTCTGATCATTCTCGACGTGCATGCTCGGGATATCGTCGATCGATTTGTGAGGGACTCGATACTGGACGCGAGGGAATTCGCGTGGGAAAGCCAGCTGAGGTTCATGTGGGACAGGAGGTTGGATGATATATTAATAAAGCAATGTAATAGGATGCGGGGTGGGGGAATTGAACCCGGGTCGTTTGTAGGTACGGGGTCTTTCCGGTATTGTTATGAGTACCAGGGGCTCAATGGTCGACTGGTCATCACACCGCTGACTGATCGATGCGTGATGACGCTCACCACCGCCCTCACCTTCCTGCTGGGAGGGAGCCCTGCTGGTCCCGCTGGTGAGTTCTGGAAGGATCATCGATTCGAAATTGCTGGAGGTCTGTAGACGTTCATTCCGCTGAGAGATTGAGCTCATCAAGAAGAAATGATTTAGATTAGATGCTCGATAGATTCTTCAATTAGATTTTCTGCGTGGCCGTGCTGGGCTAGGGTGTATTGGTGTTAACACCTGCTTGAACAGGTACTGGGAAGACGGAGACAGTGAAGGACTTGGCCAAGAGTCTGGCAATCCGATGTGTTGTCTTCAACTGTGGTGAAGGTCTCGATTTCAAAGCTATGGGTGAGTATCGGGGATACTGCAGAGTGGTGGCTTAGTACATCAGCATCCGTTCGGAATCTCAGTCGGCTGTATCGCCTCCCTGTGAATATCGAGGCTGCGGCGTTCTTATATATTACACAGAATCTGTAGGAAATAAGATCTATAGTCTTTATGCCGTGGAGGTGGCATCTTGGGCTTGGGTCAATATTTATTCTCTGAGGCTGTCCGCACTAATCGCGGGCGTGCAGTAGACGCGTTCGCGATTTGGATTACCGATTCCGCGTCGCACTGGTTTCTGTAGGCACAATTTTCTCTGGCCTAGCAGAGGCTGGTTTCTGGGGCTGCTTCGACGAGTTCAACCGTATCAACGCGGAAGTCCTGTCGGTCGTGAGTGCCCAGATAAAGTCGATCCAAATGGGGCTGGCCCAGCGCAGCCCGACGATTGAGCTTCTGGGAAGGGACGTGACGCTGAGGAGCACTATTGGGTATTTCATTACGATGAATCCGGGCTATGCTGGGCGGACGGAGCTGCCGGATAATCTGAAGGCGATGTTCCGGCCGGTGGTTATGATCGTTCCTGACTTGCTTATGATTTGCGAGAATATGTTGATGTCTGAGGGCTTCGGGAAGGCGAAGGTGCTGGCGAATAAGATGACTGTCTTGTACTCTCTGGCGCAGGGACAGCTGTCGAAACAGTAATAATGGGCCTGCTGCTCATCAGCTCATTTCTGCTTGTTCATTTTTGACCGCTATCAAGCCTTCGGACCCTTCGGATCTGACGGCTTAGCATCGCGGGAGAAATAGTGGGCCTGGGAATCTTCCTGCTACTCAGAGACACTGCGAGAGGTTCATGAGCTGCTTTTTTGATGCATTGGGTTTTAATCATCTTTAACGAGACTTCACCTTTGCCTGGTAATTTGCAACTTATTTACTATCTAGTGTCCGGTGAGTGGAGCCATCGGATTCAACTGCTAGCGTAGCTGCATCCGGTTCATGTGGCGATGTTCTTGACATATTTGTCCGCTCAATTTTACAAGTAGGTTATCTTGAACGATTCCGGTATTTAATGCCTGTTGAGACGAGCCATCGGATTTCGCTGCTGACGCATTCGCACTCGATTGGTGGCGTTTTAGGTACCATTACGACTTCAAGCTTCGGGCGTTGAAGTCGGTTCTGGTGATGGCTGGTGATTTGAAGAGGTCATCGGCCGACTTGCCGGAGGATGTTGTGCTCATGCGGGCACTCAGGGACATGAACATGCCCAAATTCGTCAAGGAGGATGTAAGACCGGGAAGGTATCGGGGTAAGGTTTAGGTATCTTGCGAGACAGGCAGCGACTTGCGGGAAGGTTTTTTGACAGAAGAGTTGGAGAGATTATCTTCAGACGCAATCGTTTTTAGTTATTAACTTGTCGTGCTGTCGCCCCTATCATAACGATATTAACGCAGGTGGCTTTCGATCGGTTTAACTGGTCTCAGGTACCCCTCTTCCAGGGTCTCCTCAGCGACCTCTTCCCTGGTCTAGAGTGTCCACGAGTGGGGTATCCTAGCTTGAAGAAGGCCATTGAGGAGGAGCTGGAGAGTCACAGCATGAAGCATCGATTTGAGGATCTCTACCTCCTCCAAGTTGATAAGGTCATGCAGCTGTACGAGACGATGCTGACGAGGCACACGACGATGGTCGTTGGTGAGTCACCGACGGTACCGCATTTTTCTCATCTACTCGAAATAGGGGTATCTCTTCTGACCTTCTGGACCTTGCGCAGGTTGGAAGTTTTGTTCGATCGGTTTTTTGAGAGGCAGTCTCCGTAGTTGGCAACATGTGCGGTGGAAAATTTATTACTCATGTTCGATTGATGCTCACTCATTATTTCAAAATTCAAGTCGTTACGGACTTCTCATATTGTGATTATCGTTCCTCCTAGGTAAAACCATGAGTGGCAAGTCGGCGGTCATTGAGTGCCTGGCGGGGGCCCAGAAGCGAGCTTTCGATACGCCCACCCACCTGTATCCGATCAACCCGAAGATGGTGACGGTGAACGAGCTGTATGGCGTGCTGGACCCGGCGACGAGAGACTGGACGGATGGACTGCTGAGTAAAATATTCCGTGATATCAATCAACCGGTGCCAGCGGGAAGGGGAGCGGAGAAAAGATATGTTTTGTATGATGGTGATGTTGACGCGGTGTGGGTCGAGAATATGAACTCAGTGATGGATGACAATAAAATTCTCACACTTAATAATGGCGAGCGGATAAGGCTGGAGAAGCATTGCGCGATGCTTTTTGAGGTGGATAATCTGCAGTACGCCTCACCAGCTACCATTTCGCGTTGTGGGATGGTTTACGTTGACGATAAGGATCTTGGACCGGCGCCATTTTATGATCGATGGGCGAGAGGGAAGGGAGAGCAGGTGGAGAAAATTCTGATGGAAATGTAGTAAAAATGGCATTGGCTTCGCTCCGCTGAGATGTGTTTTTAGGTTTGAGAAGTGGGTGAGACCTTGCTTGGCGCTCCTTTGTGATGGCAGGGTCGATGGGGAGGTCCTGTCCGATGGCCCGCTCGCTGGAAGCTTACCTAGAAGCCAGGTTGGGACGGATTATGTCGTCCAACTAAGTAGAATTTTCGACAGCATGATCGTCTCTGAGGAGGCTAGTCAGAAGAAGCCCCAAACGACCGCTGCGGTTTTCATATTCACGATGGTCTGGTCGCTTGGCTCGGTACTGGAAGAACGAACTCGGGAGCAATTCGACGATTTTATGAAGAATCTGGTGAAGGAGAAAAAAATCAGCGAAATCGGCGAAGTAAAACTGCCTAAGGAGTCACTGTATGAGATGCTGTATGATTCGGCGATTGAGAAATGGGTGCCGTGGAAAGAGCGAGTGGCCGCGTACGAGGAGGGCTCTCCTGATCGAGATTTCAACTCCATTTTGGTGCCCACGGTGGACACGACAAGATACTCGTGGCTGCGGTCGCAGTTTGCAAGGGTGAAGGCGCCCTGCTTGTTTGTGGGTGAATCTGGTAGGACTTGGAGGATTGGATTTTTGTCGTTTTTATCCGGCGCCTCGTTGACCGGAAATTTTTTGGAAATTTTGACGTCAAAAAATTTTCGCTGGCGTCCTGCTTCATGCATTCTCAGAGCAGGATAGGTTTCATTTTTAGGAACTGCAAAATCGGTGACGATCATAAATTCTCTGGAGACCGAGCCGGTGGAGACGAGTCAGATGTTGTTGATCAACTTTTCTAGTCGGACGAGTTCGGCCGACTTCCAGCGGAATATTGAGGATAATATTTTTAAGCGAACAGGTAGGCGGAGCGAAGCTTTCGTTTGAGATTTTTCTTACCAGGGCGCTTGTTCGGACCGGAACAGGGAAAGACTTTGCGCATCTTTGTGGACGACCTGTCGATGCCCAAGATTGATAAGTACGGGACGCAACAGCCGTTGGCACTCCTCAAGTTTGTTGTGGAAAAAGGATTTATGTGAGATAATTTTGAGGCGCAGTGACGGATTTGAGGTTGGTGGAGTAGGTACGAGCGGAGCGGAGATTTGGAGAAAATTATTATCCAGGATGTTGAGCATATAGCGGCTATGCAGCCTCCTGGGGCGGGCAGGAATTCGATCGACCCGCGGGTGATCAGCCTGTACTGTGCGATCGGCATCACATTCCCGTCTACGGAGACCATCGATAAGATCTACAGCTCAATATTGAAGGGGATGTTCGTGTTGTTTGGAGATGAGGTGCGTTGGGGAAATGCAAGAGAGCAAGATTTGGTATTATCGCTATTCCTCAGGTTCGTCATATGGCTTTGAGACTGCCGAATGTGACTTTGTCGTTACACCGAGACGTTGTTGAGAACCTTCCGAGGAGCCCCTCCAAGTTCCACTATATTTTTAATTTGCGAGATTTGTCTCGGGTCTATCAGGGCGTGTGTCAGGCGGACCCGCAAGTGATAACGACGGCCGCGAAATTGGTGCGATTGTGGCGCCATGAGTTTCGAAGAGTTTATGCCGATCGACTGATCGATGACAGCGAGCGGGATTACGTTGATGATCAACTTATGGGGGAGATTATTGAGAAGCATTTTCCGGAGTGTCGGGAAGAGGCTTTGAGAGAACCGCTGGTTTTTGGCGACTTTAAGGACGTTGTGAGCATCTTGGAGGCTGACGAGCCGACAGGGGAGGTGCGGTTGTACGAGGATATGACCGATTGGAAGGCAGTGAATGGGATTCTCGCGGCGGTATTGGAGTTGTATAATATGAACAACAGCGCGATGAACTTGGTTCTCTTCGTCGACGCCATGCGGCACATGACGAGGATCCATCGGATATTGCGTTTGCCCCAGGGTAATGCCCTTCTAGTGGGTATAGGAGGGTTGGGCAAGCAGAGTTTGACTAAGTTGGCCTCGTTCGCGGCCGAGCAGGCGCTGTATGAGATCACGCTGTGCCGCGGGTATGGGAGATAGCAATTTGAAAGAGGATTTGAAGGCGCTGTACCAGGCGGCAGTGAAGGGACCGCAGACGTTCCTGTTCACGGACGCGAATGTGGTTGAAGAGGGTTTCTTGGAGTATATTAATAACATGCTGACGGTTGGCATGGTACCGGCGCTGTTCGCTGATGACGAGAAGGAATCTTTGATCTCGGGGGTGCGAGGGAAGGCTAAGGCGGAGGGAGTTAGTGAGAGTCGGATGTGGAGCTACTGCGTAAGAGGGGCTTTGGGGGGCAGTTTTTGAAGTGGTGAAATCTGTCCGTCTTGAATTGATTGACGTTGGGAAACGGGGGGAATATGACGCCTTTTACAGGCCCCTTCAAATGATATACATATTAGTAGGGCATGAGTAGCATAAAAGGGGACGTTGATCATAGCGCTACTCAAGTTGGCTGATAGAATACTGAAATCTATTGATAGTGTATGAGTAGCATAAAATATTCCTTGTGAGAAGATGTGCAAGTGCGTATTGTTCAGGTGAATCATATCAGATCTCAGCTTCACTTGGTGCTGGCGATGAGCCCGGCTGGCTCGGCTCTCAGAGTGCGTTGCAGGAACTTCCCGGGTCTTGTCACCTGTACGACCATCGACTGGTTCCAGCCGTGGCCTACAGACGCCCTATTGGCAGTGGCGACGCAGTTATTGGCAGAGTAAAAAGTGTCGGGGTGTGGGGTTCGAACCGGGGACCTGTTGCTCTCAGGTGTGACGTTCCTGCTGATAACAGAGGGATATTAATCAGTTCATTTGTGAGGCGCACCTTTCAGTGACCACCAAGTACAGTCCAGATTTCGAGGCGAAGTGAGTCCTCTGGCGAACCTCGCCTCAATTTTGCGTGCCGTATTGATTTATTTCTGCTGCCGTATTTATATCCTGAGATTCGTAGATTGTTTAATTAGGAAAAATTTTGACAAAAATTACAATACACTAAGGGATTCAGTATGCCTTCTGTGCTGACAACCGAGAAGCCGTCGGTTTGCGCGTGTCACGGGATGCTCAGAGAGTCTCCGGGCTGCATCATTCGCAGTCCGGCGAGGAAGACTTGTATGAATTCGTGTTTGAGCTGTGATGGGGTTGGCAGGTGGCTCTGAGCGCCTAGGCTTCCGCAGGTTCAAAAGACGCAACTTCGCGACTCCGAAAAATTACCTGGACTTTTTGTCGGGTTATGAGGACCTGTTGGCGAAGAATCGGAAGACGATTGACGCCCAAACGCAGCGATTGGGCGGAGGGTTGGACAAACTCATCCAGGCGGCCAACCAAGTGACAGTGATGAGTAAGTCGTGCTGAAGGCTAGTCGTGGAGGAGGGACGTGTGTGCGGGAGTTAGTGGATTTGTGGTATTAGAATTATCTAGGAATAGATCCGAGGGCCTCTGAACGTTCGGAGAGCTCTTCGTAGATTGCTATGCACGAATGCGCCAAGGAGCGTCTCGCCGTTTCCGTTGGAGGGGATCTCAGAAACCAGCATAGATTTTGAGGCGTTGTCTTTTATTGTATGCCTCTCTTAGAGAATCTTTACACGATTGACACCCGTAAGATGGAATCTTTGGCCGACTTTGGTCCTCTGTAGATAGGGCTGGTGATTTTTCTTCATTTGTCTTCAGGCAAGGATTTAGCGGAGAAGAAAGTCGTTGTTGACGAGAAGGCCTTAGCAGTGGGCACGCTGATCGAAGAGATCAACGAGAAGTCCATCACGGTGTCGAAGCATCAGAAGGTTGCCAATGAGCAGGCCAAGCAGATCGCTGATGATAATGTTATCATACAGCGGGAAAAGGAGGACGCTGATACAGCATTGGCTGAGTGGGTTGGATCACCGAATTGATACGGCCGGGGGCTCAGGATGCATTTTTAGGATTTTTAGGGCTATCATACTCAATAATGAGACTGAAATAATTACAGATTCGGAATTCACGGAAAATTCTTCATCATCTATCGTTTCCTCCGTCGCCTTTTGGGCGCTATATCACAAAAAACCAATCGATCAGTCGTGAATGTGTTTACGTTATTTTGCAGAGGGCGTTCATCGATCGTGTCTTTTCTGTATCAGAGATTTTTTCCCGTATCTTGGTTCGGACTTGACGCTCGTGTGCCTGCGATGGTTGTGTCTTCAGGGCCTTGCCAGCGCTTGATATGGCGGCCAAGGCGTTAGAAGAACTCGATAAGAAAGACATCACCGAAGTGAAGTCTATGGCCAGCCCTCCGGCACCGGTTATGATAGTCTGTCAATGTGTGCTGATATTGAAGCCCTTGGGCAAGGAGGATGAGAATGGAGGTTAGTTTGCACGGATCTGGGGGAATCATGGGAGTATCTTTTTAGCGAGCGTGTTTTCGGGAGATCTTGTTACTTAAGGAGTTCGCGTTTCGTAATCGGTTGTGGCGACTAGGCGGCTGTCGGCGGGCTGAGAAATTCATGTATCGGCGATTTTCGTTTGGGTGAATTGGGAAGGAATCCAGAGGTTGATGATGGGATATTGCAGGTTGGGCCGCGGCCAAGCAGATGCTGAGTGATGTTGGACTATTGAGGGCCCTGCAGGTATACAAGAAGGATGATATGAAAGACCGGCAGGTGAGAAGGCGGAGCGAAGCGTTTCATGTTATGACTTTTTCTCCACTACTCGTGTCAGATCAAGAAGATCAAGGAGTTGCTGGCAAAAGACAAAGACGTGTTCGAAGGGGATAATATGAAGAACATCTCCAAGGCGGGGTTCGGGCTGTTGCAGTGGGTGAAGGCGATGATCAAGTACCACGAGGTTGCGCGGACGGTGGAGCCGAAGAGGAAGTTGGTGGCTGAGTTGACGCAGAAGAAAAAGGAGGAGGCTGAGGCTAATCTGGAGAGGATTAATGAAGAACTGAGGACGCTGGCTGAGAATATTCAGAAGCTGAGCGAGGAGGAAGTGAAACAGAGCGCGGTGTTGAAGGCGTTGGAGGAGGAAGCGGACACGATGCAGAGGAAGTTGGAGGCAGCATCGAAGTTGATTGATGGTCTGGGGTCGGAGAGGGCGAGATGGTCTGAGGATATCACACTCACAGGGTAGGGAGGGGGCTTGAAGTCTGGATCGATCCTGGGGCAAACGAGAAATACATTGCTGCAAGCGGCCGTATCTTTAGGTCGACGCTTGCTTGTTATGGAGAGGTTGCAAACGTATGATTTCCCTCTTCTAGGTGAAAAGAAGAAACGGTTGGTTGGCGACTGTCTTTTGGGGTCGGCCTTCATCTCCTATGCGGGGCCGTTCAATCATCAGTTCAGAAATGAGATGCTCTATGGTGACTGGCACAAGAGGGTGCTCGAAGCTGATATACCGACTAGCGGAGACTTCAAGTGGGTCCACTTGATCTCTTGCATTTCCTCAACGCTGTAGTTTATGCTCAGACTGGAGGCTCTGCTGACATCTGACGTTGAAGTGGCGCTGTGGAGCTCGCAGGGTCTGCCTAGTGATGAGTTGAGCGTCCAGAACGGCATCCTGACTACGAGAACTAATCGGTTCCCGCTTTGTGTGGACCCCGCAGGTGAGGGAAAATCACCGGTGATCCCTGACCGATCTCTCACTGGTGGCGATAGCTAGTAGATGCAGCAGTATTTCGACAGGCCTTGTCCGTTGAGGAAGGACCACCAGGCGGCGCTGCTCGGCGACGGTGTATCTCGATTAGCAATTGTTGATTTTCGGTTGGATATTCTCAGATGCAGGCTGTGACGTGGTTGAAGAAGAAAGAGGAGAAGTCCAACGGCGGGTTGACGGTGAAAGACTTTCAATGACGAATACATTAAGTAAGGGAGTATGCGGGACGGAGGAGGGTGGTCAATAGCGGACATGATCTGATGAGTGTGCGAGGCAAATGCTGATGGGCAGGATTCGGTCGTGCGATCTGAGATGGGCGAGTTTCGTGGCTGGGTTTGTCTCGGGTGCACTATTGAATTGATTCTACCAGGTATCTTGAGCTGGCTATACAGTACGGCAAGCCCTTCCTGTTCGAGAACCTCGATGAGGAAATCGATCCCATGATCGATCCGGTGCTGGAGAAGAGGTGGGATGCTGCTCTCTTCTCGTCAGGGGGATAGTAGAGGGCTAGGAATGCCTTTAATACGTGGAGAGTTGGTATCACCGTTGGATCGGGCTCACGACTGGAGTTTCACGTACCTGAGATGATGAAAATCGCGAAATGTGGTATGAAGTCAGATCCCCATGGGAATTACAGTCGGCGGTGGAGACCATTCCGCGAAGAACACATCTCTCGCAAATGCAAAATTTATTTTTCGTATCGCGGGTGAAACTTCAGTGGTTTTTAGGTATGTTATGCAGAACGGTCAGAAGATGCTCACGTTGGGCGACAACACTATCGAGTGGTCTGATACCTTTGTACTGTTCATGACAACTCGGATATCAAATCCAAGATACTCTCCAGAGGTTATGGGAAGGTATCCATCATCAACTACACGGTGGGTGGAGCCTTCGTCGCCTGTTTGATGATGGTTGGCTAGGTTACACTGGATGGACTGGCGGCCCAGCTGCTGAATGTGGTTGTCGGGTTCGAGCGGCCTGACTTGCAGGCGGAGCGGCAGCAACTGGTTCAGTCTATGAGCGAAAATCGACAGGTGGGGATGATAATTTCGGAAATTTTGGGGAAATTTTCGTGCGTTAGATACAGAAAAATCTAGAAGATACGTTGCTGAGGGAGCTGGCGGCATCCAAAGGTGAGGAGGCTTTACATGACGTGCCCGCACCTCTCCATCGCATGGTATTCAGGTTCTATTCTGGACAACGAGGATCTCATACAGACTTTGCAGACGGCTAAGACGAAGGCTCTTGAGATCACAGAGGTCGGTTGTGAGGCTGAGGGTCGGGGATCTGGCAGGGGGAGCCGTCCCGTGTGTTCTCGCCGCTGGCATGATCTTCAACGAGTCGCTTGGAGTCGATGTGCAGATTCTGTATCGAGCCCGATGCGGTAGCAGACAAGTATGATAACAGAATGTAAATCTGCAGGAAGTTCCCTATAAAGATAGTCTTGTTTATTTCCGCTGAGAAAATGGGTCACGCGGGGATGCTTCCACAGCGTGTCTGGGCGTGGTTTATAGTCGTTACTCAGTAGGCGCTTGAGACCGCGGCCCGGACGAGTGTGGAGATTGATAACACGCGAGAGATATACTCGGAAGTTGCTAAGAGGGGCAGCATACTGTGAGAAGAAAGGCGGTCTTCTGGCTAGAGAATCCTTCCATCGGTTTTACAGGTATTTCGCAACGCAGGGCCTCAGTGCCATCTCCGAGATGTACGAGTATTCTCTCGGGTCATACTTGGCGGTGTTTGAGCAGGTCGGCTGAGGAGCACACTGTGAGTTGGCAATGGTGATCTATCTCAGGCGCTTCGGGAAGCCAAACCTGATAAAATTATCGACAACCGGCTGAAGAATGTGAGAGAAAAGCTTACTCAGAACGTCTATGATTTCACTTGCATGGGGGTAAGCATCATCTGGATTGGTCTGTTCATGGAGGCCTGCCCTTCGCGATGTAGTTGTTTGAACGCCACAAGCTGCTGTACTCATTCCAAATGACCTGTATGATAATGGAAGGCGAGGACGAGCTCATCAGGCAAGATCATGAGTTCTTCCTCAAAGGCAATCCGAGCCTGGAGAAGGTAGGTGGTTGACTCCGGATGATACGGTTGTTATGCCTAGTACGAAGTTGCTAATAATCAACAATTGGTTCTCATAGCAGGGAAGATTTTCCCGTACTTTTTCATTCTTATCCGCGTTGGGGTTTCCGTAGACGATCCGTATTGGTCTTTGAATACTCCTCTGCATCATTCCGAGTCCCTTGTTCGAGTGCTCCTCTTGACTGCGATGGTCAAACTAAAGTTTGGTCACGAAACCGTCGTTCCTGTCAAGGTTGCCACTCCGAACCCTCATCCCTGACTGGCTGCCTGATACCGGTTGGAAGGACATGCAGGTGGGTTCGCTTGAGGGTGCATGATGGGCTGAGTTGCGGAAGAGTAGGTACTGCCAGGCCTCGGCGAGTGCTTTGAGAATATCATTTCTGACGTGTCCGGCGCCGAGGGAGGCTTGCTGTGGAGGGTGAGGTCGGCGCTCTGTTTTCTGGCTCATTGTGTGGGCTCAGGAATGGTTCGATTTGGAGCAGCCCGAGAGCTCTCCCCATGCCGATGGGCTATGACCAGACCTGCGACCCATTCCAACAGCTTCTTGTGGTGGGCTCTGGGGCTCGGCGGCGGCGGCAGCTGCAGAGTCACCTTGCCAGATTCGCTGTCTACGGACTGATCGTGTTGTGAATGCTATCAAAAACTTCATTATGTGGCGATTAGGAGAATATTACGTAAGCCATTATGGTGGGCGTCGAGGAGAATCGGCGGAGATGGGGGGTGCCGGGTCAGGCTCTGTGTGAGGGCCTACTTAACGGAAGCTTCTAGAATGCCCTCTTTGTTGGAGCCCGCGATGAGAAGCTCAGTCGAGCTGTGGTGGTCGAACAGGTCCAACCACCATCTTTGGTTTATGACAAGATCTTCCAGCAGTCCAACGAGAAGAGTCCGATTGTGTTCATCCTGTCTCCCGGAGCCGACCCTCAGAGCGATGTACGTTCGTTTTGCGGCTGATGGGGTGTATCTCGTAGGAAGGTCTGGCCAGGTCCAACAGCTCGGCGAGAAGCTGGGGTTCACGGCACCGAGTCGATTCCGCTTCTTAGCGTTGGGGCAGGGCATGGGACCAGTGGCACAGTCCAGTATCGAGGCAGGGTAGGTTAGTACGATGGGAGGGCTCAACTCGACCAGTATGATGAGCAGGTACCAACGAGGTCACTGGGTGATGCTACAGAACTGCCATCTGCTGACAAGATGGCTGAGGACGCTGGAGACGATACTCGAAGGAATGCACAAACCACATAGTGACTTCAGGTGCAGTATTATTGGATAGTATGATAGAGATGATTTCATTAGTACAGTATCGTTATTATAATAGTATTAGTATAATTACTTTATCGTGATAAAATACACCCGTACTGGGAAAGTAGAAGATGTTCGTAATGGCCGCGCGATAGTGAGTGTGTGTTGACGGTTGGAATTAACGTTGAGTGGCACGAACGAATGCTCAGGATCAATTTCATCGACAAGATGGGAGGACTGTTTCACGGAACTCACATCATTTCGAAGCTCTATAGATTTCGGTCTCGTTCCATTTAACACGGATTAGATCATCTTTGGACGATATTTTCGACCAGGCTATATGCTGCCGTAACGACTCTCCTGCCAGGCTGTGGTTGACGACTCAGCCGACGCAGGCCTTCCCCTTGGGTATCTTGCAGAGGAGCTTGAAGGTCGTCACTGAGCCGCCGGATGGACTGAAGTTGAACATGAAGCAGAGTTATGCTAAGATCACTGACGCTGATCTTGACGAATGTGAAAGATTCTTCTCTGAGTTCGTCAGGGTGAACCGTTTGCTCGGCAGGTACCCATGACGCGTTCAAGCCGCTGATATTCGTCTTGGCGTTCTTCCATGCTGTTGTTCAAGACAGGAGAAAATACGGCAGCATCGGCTGGAACGTCCCTTATGATTTCAATGAATCTGATTTCAAGATCTCCTTCCAGCTCTTGCGGTTGTAGGCTCCTGGCGCCGATCGTCCTGCCGGACTCTTTTCTCAGATACATCGACAAGGCTCAGGAGAGCAACGACCCTTTGCCGTGGGAAACTATGCGGTATCTGATTGGCGAGGCTATGTATGGCGGACGGGTTACTGACAACTACGATCGGAGAGTCCTGTGTAAGGCAGTTGACGCAGCGGTGGGATAAGAGTGTGAATTTGTGTGAAAACATGATTCGTTTTGAAGCGACGCCGACTGAATGAGAAGAAGCAAGCACAGCTTACGTGTGGATGAGTCGGCGAATGATGAAATTAACTGCTACTGCTTTCTCGTGAGAGGCGCTGGTCGTCCTGGTTGGCTCAGAAGTTGTTTATCTTCCTCACTGCTGGATGAGATATCCGGAAGATGTTATCATCTGTCAGGTACGTACCTTGAGGAGTACATGGGCGACTTCGTCTTCGATGAGAATCAAGACTTCTACTTCAGTCGCTCCGGTCATGATTACACCGTCCCTAAGGGAAGCCTAGACGTCGAAGCGTGAGATCCCTACGCCCGGTCGGCACCCTCTCCCGGAGCTTGTGTCAGTTACGTCACCACGATAACGGCGTTGCCGATCACTCAGTCGCCAGCGGTCTTCGGACTACATCCGAACGCAGAAATCACGTACGAGGTCGCGTACTGTCTTGTTAGAGACCGACCGATTGAGGACACAGCGCCCGAGCTCTTTGCCGTCTGGAATCGCAATCTTTCATTTCCTTACACGTCTTCTTCTCATCTCCTTATAACGTCTTTCCTGTCTTCTCGGCATCCGCCATTCAGCTCAGCTTCATCGTAGCTTCTTTTAATCGAAGCAAGATAGGACTATAAGCGAAATATACTCAACAGTCTCTGATCAGTTGAGCTCCCGATTTCTCTCTGCCAAAAGATACTTCTCGAATTCTGCTAAGGACCTGTGGCTTGGCGTGCTGTCCATGCAAGCTGGTGACACGAGCGGCGGTGGAGGGATGTCGAGAGAAGCGTTCATTCAGCAGACATGTGACGCCTGTCCATTTGCTAGTCGTTTGAAAATCGTCTCGGTGTTCTGTTGTAGGCCAGGATATCATCGCAGCGATCCCGAAGAAGGACTTGAAGTTCGTCAAGGACGAGGGGCCTCTCTCGCCGACTGAGGTTGTCCTGTCGCAGGAAGTCGATCGCTTTAATGCTCTGGCGACCAGCATGTGAGGGGAGGCCTCTCGTCGAGTGTTGTCAGTGCTTCAGTCAGGTATGACACGCTAGTTGATCTCGGGCGAGCCCTTGTGGGTGAGATCGGTATGTCGAACGAACTGGACGAGCTCGGGACTTCCATTTTCAATGGCTTCCTTCCTAACCACTGGGCACGGTTGGCACCCTCGTAGCGAGAAGCCACTCGGCAGCTGGATGGACCATTTCAGAAGAAGGTGAATGAAGCTTGCGATGGACCTGTCCCTGCTTGCGCCGTCGCCCTCTCTCGATGGACGGCACTCCTCTGGCCTGTCAGGTTGGAACAGTACAGTAAATGGATCGCCGAAGGAGACCCCAACGTCATGTGGCTGGCTGGCTTGCACGTCCCCGAGTCGTTACTGTCAGCACTCGTTCAGGCTGCTTGTCGGAAGAGAGGCTGGCCCTTAGATAAGTCCACTCTGTACACTCAGGTGAGAGATCTTCGAGAGGGCGACGGAAGGCCTACTGTGGGGCGTCAATCAGGTCACGAAGATGATGAGAGCCGAGGACGTTGTCGAACCTCTAGAGTTTGGAACGTACGTGGAGGGGCTTTATTTGGAAGGAGCCCGCTGGGATGTGGACCTGGGTGAACTGGCCCGACAGCATCCAAAGCAGCTTGTCGTCCTCATGCCTCTCATACAAGTAGGCTCTGCTGTGGGGGAGGGTGTTTTATTGGTTTTTCTATCAGATTATTCCTGTTGAAGCAGCCCGGTTGAAGCTGCGAGAGTCATTGCCAACTCCAGTGTATTTGACCCCCAAGAGGCGAGACGCCATGGGGAACGGCCTTGTGTTCGAGGCCAACCTTCGTAAGATTATAGCTCGAGGCTGTCGCGCTGATCGCAGCTCTTTGGCCGTAGGTACGCGTGAGCATCCTAGCGTGTGGATCTTGCAAGGTGTAGCCCTTTTCCTCAACACTGATCAGTAGTCCACGCATGAGTGTCCCCATACGTCGATCGTGTAAATGGAAAGGTGGCTTTGAGTTTTCTATAAGTACGGCACAGCGAGCCGTTCGCGAATACACCACCGGACACTCGTCGTGTATAACTACTCAGCCGTTGCCAGACAGAAAAGCCTTGTCCGCCCGAGTTCACTTTGGTCAGTTGCGCTGTCCAGTTTGAAGCGCAGGGGCAAAATCAAAAAAAGGCGGGAGTCTCTTTTCTACGCCTTCCGTCGCAGCTGTGCGCTCGAGTGAAGACCTACACGCAGCTCCAGTTCAAGGGGATATCAGCGTAGCCAACTGTAGCGTCACTGTAGAACAGATGGGACAGCGGTCCGCTAGTATGATGAACCAGTGATCACACGGCCCGAGTGTGTTACGTACACAGGGGCCCTGTCACAGGGCAGAATATTAACGCCACTCGTCTGGCCTCGGTGACACTATGGCCGGGAGAGGCCCTCTTCATGAGGGGCAGTACGGTCCTGCCATCACCCTCGAATGCCATAGCTGCAGTCGAAATCAATAGCAATCGTCCATTCTGTTGTGAGACTCAGAGACCGATGGTCGTCGCTCAAAGTAGCTGGGAATTCCTAGCTGAAGAACATATTGCATGGGCGAGCGGACTTAGCGAGCACGAATTCTCTTTTCCGTAACCTTGTCACTGTAATGTGCTTTACCTATCGCATCGTAAGCCTCAGTCGACTAGCAGATAGATGACCGATTCTTGATACAGTCAACTGCTACAGCCTTTTCACCCATGTACAGCCCAGTGAAACTCCTCGCGTCCTCCGCGACCTGGCTCGCGTACACGATAGCCACAGAGCCAACAGGGCTTCCACAGACGTGAGGCTGGATCGAGGCTCTCTCGACGATTTAGTCTCCCCTCAGGGATGGTGCCGTCAACAAACCAGTTTGGAAACGTGAGAGATTCTGCCAGCAGTACGTCGACCACAGTCTCGGTGAGTGTTGAGCCGATCAATGATTCCTAAGCTGTCTGACAAACCATTTAATTATCTGTATATCAATCCGCGCACTAGGCCCCCAAGAGAGGAGCACATCGGTTACAGTCTTACGTGGCCAGTACCAGAGTGGGACAATGTATTCAACACGAAGTACTGATGGCTCGCTCAGGTCCGAGAAGTGAAAGGTTCTGCCAGTATTACTACTACACGGAGCATTTCGTGAAAAAAAGAGGCTGGGGTTTTCCCGTACGATGCCATCGAATGTCTCCTAGAGAACATTCAATCTTCAGCGAATTCTCGTTGGGACCTCTAACATGAAAAGGGCCAACCCAGATGACGTGGAGGCTGAGATGATGTACTGCGCTTCCGCGCTGGGGGCCATCCCAGTGCTAGTGGAGGGGAGGTGAGCGCTGAAGTCGTGGCTGCTGTAAGTGTGTATGTTGATAGCCCTGGCGGGGGATTCATAGTGGTTGATTAAGGATATCCCGTTCCTCGATCGGGGAGCAGCGGTGCTGCAGTGAGATCCTCAGGTTCTCTGGGAGTAGCCTGCCAGTCAGAGACAATTCCACCTCTGCTAACCTCAAGGAGCTCTACACTTACGATCAGATGATCGGAGACATCGAGCAATTGGTGCGAAGCGTCAGTTTTTTCTCTGGCGATGCGGTTGGCGAGATGAAGGAGTACCCCAAAATCGCGCTCTTTGGGCATGACCACACTGGGGTAGGTCAGCGAGACTTCGATTCTCGTATGCTCAGGGTGATAGCACAACTGTCGTGGTGGTGTCCAGAGGGAACTCATTCGCGTTCAATCCTCAGAGAATCGCGGCTTGGGGCGCCCACGCTCACCTACATGTCATCAACGCGGCAGTCAGCTCCTCCACTCCGGTGAAGAGCGTGATTGAGAACAAGGAGTGCGTGATGCTACTCAAACGTACCGTCCATTGACACAGGGACTGGTCTGCTAGTTACAACGATCTCGTCGCGGCTGCCTTCGAGAACGAGATGCTTGGTGGCAGCAAAGAGTGCCTCGCAGCTGTATGTCGGGACAGGTCTTTGTACTGTTCAAGCCTGGTCTCGTAGATAGATGGGAATATCGTAGCATTGTTCCTTGGCAGGTCACCACTGCTCATGAGGTCGTCGGGAAGCATATTGTAAGTCGCCGAGGCATGGCCAAACTTGAGGAAGTATTCGGACTCCGTAAGAATCACCTGAAAGACTTTGAGGATTGGTGGATGTGGTAAGTCGCCGTAGAGCCGCCGTTGAATGCTAATGAGAGTGGGATGTACAGAAGGAGAGTAACAGCTTCCTCTTGCCAGGTCGTCAAAGGGGCTCTTGGGCTTCAACATGGAAGAAAACGATCCAACCTGCACGTCCCCTTATTGCAATGTTGCTCGGATTTGTTCTAAAATGACTGCTGTGGGTGAAGAGATAAAAACACAGTCGCGAAAAAGGTGGAGCTGATCTTCTAGCGCCTCGATGTGACTGTTCGTGCGTTGACTCACAGCCAAGACCATCATTGGCTGACAGCGCTGGCCACGATAAAGAAGGCCAGACTGTCGGCTGACGGCACCAGGGAGCTTACTAGAAGGGAGATCATTGAAAAGTATGGAGCAGCTCGAGTTGGCCCGATTCAATCCGGTCGTTCAAAGCGATAGGTTGGGCCGTCCTTCAGGGCTAGAGACCCAACTAACAATGACCCCGAGAAGCTACATTGGTTCATCAAGTGTTCCCAATTCCCCACCTTCGAGACCTGTGACCTCGACAGCAACTGCCCTTGGGTTCGCTTCGCTGATTCGTCAACATTCTTCTATTCACTGTGCAGAGACGCTTTCGGTATTACCGAGGAGGAGGTGAGGCTCTATGGTCGAACATCACTCCGGAACGGTGCCTGAAGCGTCCACCCGTTCATCACGATGAGCGGACGTCTCTCGGGTTAACAATTGCTCAGGTACGCAAAGCAAGCACTTCCATTAATCGTAAGCACGGAGGGAAGGGTATGAACGATGCGAAGGGGATTATCTCCGTTAACGGCGAGGTCGACCCGTGGTCTAGTCTTACTGTAGCCAAATCGCGGCCACGCTCACCTGTTATCACGGTCAGTGCGGGCACGCGCATCTTCTTTTGTCATTCTGATTCTCAGCAGATCCCCGGGGCCTCCCATGCCACGTGGTCATCGCCGAAGAACGAAAGGCAGTATTCTGATTTCAAGTACCAACACGTCTCGGGAAGCCGACAGAATTGCTACCACCTTCTCTCAGGAAATATTATGCTGAGGTGTACGTCGCGCTCTCGGATTTTATGAGCTATTTTTCATCGTAGAGCTTTACACGCGGCGGTGATGTCATGTTTATCATGAAACGATACTAATATGATTATCATGTTAATGTGATGTGATGTGATTGTTCGTCATTGTCTTTGCTGTAGTGGGGCCCAATGCTTAAACTTCTCGCGCGGAGATGATGAGCGCGTGTCCTACGTACCTTCCGAATAGACTTGACAAGTTCGACTCGAACTCTTTATCGGGACCCGGGAAAACGACTTCCCTCACCCGGTGAGGGAAGCCGTTTGCCGACGTATGACCAGGGGCAAATTCGAGTGTCCTAATTTCTGAGTCTGCGCGCTTTGAATGGCATCCTTTCCGAAATCATGATAGAATGACGCATTCAAGAGAATATGTCAGCCGGCCCCTCGGGCCGATCGCTCGGCATGAAACTCTCAATGACGTAGAGGATGGATAGATGTAGCTGGTTGGCCTGGCCAGTTCGGGGCCGGGGTTGGCTTGGCCAGGGTAGTTGGAGTAAAGTACGTTTCATTGCCTATGTCACGAGCTGCTCGCGATAGCCAATAACGCTAAACCAGCTCACGATGAGCTGCTAGCCGAATCGAACCACATGGCGGTGGTCGGTGTGGACAGAGCCCCAGACTGTGACTCAACAAACTCCGGTCAGCGGGCATCTATCTGATAGATTCTATCAGGACCGAGAGTCCAACGATTACAGTCCAAGTCCCCCTTTACTAAAGGGGGGCTTGGACTAAAGGACTTTAGCCTTACCTCGAGATATCGTTGTAGGCAGTTGTGTTGGTTACTTCGTTAAAGACAAACTCTAGTCCTACCTCCACATCGAGGGATTGAGCTGGGAAGGGCGAAAAACCAACAGTGTTGGTCCAACACCATACTATGGTGACCCTAGATTAATCAAAAGTATCTACACCAAGCTCCTGAAGTGTCACCAGCTTCATTCGCGCGGAAGATACTCTCACGGCTTACCACACAATCAGACATCTTCTCTGTGCGGGAGCAAAATTCCTCTTCTTCCTCCCTAATTCCACTCTCGTCGATCAGCCGCAGTCGATCACTGCTGAAAATCTCCGATCTCCAGGAGATCGCTTGTGGAGCTCCAACTAGGAGATCATCTCCTAGTTGCAGCTCCACCAGCATAAAATCCAAGATAGAATATATTCAAGTGCTACGCGTAGGACTACTATCCGACCAAACTTTCCCCAAAACACAATGGACCCGGTACCCGGCCAGTCTCCGTCAGACTGAGAGTTCGGAAACGACAAGCGCTAAGCGCTTGTGCCACGGCTGGGGCCTACTCAAGCGCTTGCGCTTGTGGACAGTCGGAGCGGATGATATCACAGATATCTCTCCTTTCGGGTGAAGACCTACATGCAGCTCCAATTCAGGGGATATAAGCGTAGCCAACTGTAGCGTCACTGTAGAACAGATGGGACAGCGGTCCGCTAATATGATGAACCAGTGATCACACGGCCCGAGTGTGTTATGTAGACAGTGCAGAATATGAACGCCACTCGTCTGGCCCCGCCGACACTATGGCCGGGAGAGGCCCTCTCCGAGAGAGGCAGTACGGTCATGCCATCACCCTCGAATACCATAGCAGCAGTCAAAATCAATAGCAATCGTCCATTCTGTTGTGAGACTCAGAGACCGATGGTCGTCGCTCGAAGTAGGTGGGAATTCCTAGCTGAAGAAGACATTGCATGGGCGAGCGGACGTAGCGAGCACGAATTCTCTCTTCCGTAACCTTGTCACTGTAATGTGCTTCACCTATCGCATCGTAAGCCTCGGTCGACTAGCAGATAGATGACCGATACTTGATACAGTCAACTGCTACAGCCTTTTCACCCATGTACAGCCCAGTGAAACTCCTCGCGTCCTCCGCGACCTGGCTCGCGTACACGATGGCCACAGAGCCAACAGGGCTTCCACAGACGTGAGAGGCTGGATCGAGGCTCTCTCGACGATTCAGTCTCCCCTCAGGGATGGTGCTGTTAACAAACCGGTTTGGAAACGTGAGAGATTCTGCCAGCAGTACGTCGACCACAGTCTCGGTGAGTGTTGAGCCGATCAATGATTCCTAAGCTCTCTGACAAACCATCTAATTATCTGTATATCAATCCGCGCACTAGGCCCCCAAGAGAGGAGCACATCGGTTACAGTCTTACGTGGCCAGTACCAGAGTGGGACAATGTATTCAACACGAAGTACTGATGGCTCGCTCAGGTCCGAGAAGTGAAAGGTTCTGCCAGTATTACTACTACACGGAGCATTTCGTGAAAAAAACAGGCTGGGGGCCTTCCGTACGATGCCATCGAATGTCTCCTAGAGAACATTCAATCTTCAGCGAATTCTCGTCGGGAACTCGAATATGAAAAGGGCTGACCCAGAAGACGTGGAGGCTGAGATGATGTACTGCGCTTCCGCGCTGGGGGCCATCCCGGTGTTAGTGGAAACGAGGTGAGCGCTGCAGTCATCGCTGCTGTCAGTGTGTATATTGATAGCCCTGGCGGGGGATTCATAGTTGTTGATTATTGGCTTCCCGCTGAGAGGAGCAGCAGTGCTGCAGTGAGATCCTCAGGTTCTCCGGGAGTAGTCTGCCAGTCAAAGACAATTCCACCTCTGCTAACCTCAAGGAGCTCTACACTTACAATCAGATGATCGGAGACATCGAGCAATTGGTGCGAAGCGTCAGTTTTTTCTCTGGCGATGCGGTTGGCGAGATGAAGGAGTACCCCAAAATCGCGCTCTTTGGGCATGACCACACTGGGGTAGGTCAGCGAGACTTCGATTCTCGTATGCTCAGGGTGATATCACAACTGTCGTGGTGGTGTCCAGAGGGAACTCATTCGCGTTCAATCCTCAGAGAATCGCGGCTTGGGGCGCCCACGCTCACCTACATGTCATCAACGCGGCAGTCAGCTCCTCCACTCCGGTGAAGAGCGTGATTGAGAACAAGGAGTGCGTGATGCTACTCAAACGTACCGTCCATTGACACAGGGACTGGTCTGCTAGTTACAACGACCTCGTCGCGGCTGCCTTTGAGAACGAGATGCTTGGTGGCAGCAAAGAGTGCCTCGCAGCTGTATGTCGGGGCAGGTCTTTGTACTGTTCAAGCCTGGTCTCGTAGATAGATGGGAATATCGTAGCATTGTTCCTTGGCAGGTCACCACTGCTCATGAGGTCGTCGGGAAGCATATTATGAGTCGCCGAGGCATGGCCAAACTTGAGGAAGTATTCGGACTCCGTAAGAATCACCTGAAAGACTTTGAGGATTGGTGGATGTGGTAAGTCGCCGTAGAGCCGCTGTTGAATGCTAATGAGAGTGGGATGTACAGAACGAGAGTAACAGCTTCCTCTCGCCAGGTCGTCAAAGGGACTCTTGGGCTTCAACATGGAGAAAACGATCCAACCTGCACGTCCCCTTATTGCAATGTTGCTCGGATTTGTTCTAAGATGACCGCTGTGGGTGAAGAGATAAAAACACAGCCGCGAAAAAGGTGGAGCTGATCTTCTAGCGCCTTGATGTGACTGTTCGTGCGTTGACTCACAGCCAAGACCATCACTGGCTGACAGCGCTGGCCACGATAAAGAAGGCCAGACTGTCGGCTGACGGCACCAGGGAGCTCACTAGAAGGGAGATCATTGAAAAGTACGGAGCAGCTCGAGTTGGCCCGATTCAATCCGGTCGTTCAAAGCGATAGGTTGGGCGGTCCTTCAGGGCTAGAGACCCAACTAACAATGACCCCGAGAAGCTACATTGGTTCATCAAGTGTTCCCAATTCCCCACCTTCGAGACCTGTGACCTCGGCAGCAACTGCCCTTGGTTTCGCTTCGCTGATTCGTCAACATTCTTCTATTCACTGTGCAGAGACGCTTTCGGTATTACCGAGGAGGAGGTGAGGCTCTATGGTCGAACATCACTCCGGAACGGTGCCTGAAGCGTCCACCCGTTCATCAGGATGAGCGGACGTCTCTCGGGTTAACAATTGCTCAGGTACGCAAAGCAAGCACTTTCGTTAATCGCAATTACGGTGGGAAGGGTATGAACGACGCGAAGGGGATTATCTCCGTTAATGGCGAGGTGGACCCGTGGTCTAGTCTAACTGTAGCCAAATCGCGGCCACGCTCACCTGTTATCACGGTCAGTGCGAGCACGCGCATCTTCTTTCGTCATTCTGATTCTCAGCAGATCCCCGGGGCCTCCCATGCCACGTGGTCATTGCCTAAGAACAAAAGGCAGTATTCTGATTTCAAGTACCAACACGTCTCGGCAAGCTGACAGAATTGCTACCACCTTCTCTCAGGGAATATTATGCTGAGGTGTACGTCGCGCTCTCGGATTTTATGAGCTATTAATCATCGTAAGAGCTTTACACGCGGCGGTGATGTCATGCTTATCATAAAACGATACTAATATGATGATCATGTTAATGTGATGTGATGTTAATGTGATGCGATGTTAATGTGATGTGGATGTGATGTGATTGTTCGTCATTGTCTTTGCTGTAGTGGGGCCCAATTCTTAAACTTCTCGCGCGGAGATGATGAGCGCGTGTCCTACGTACCTTCCGAATAGACTTGACAAGTTCGACTCGAACTCTTTATCGGGACCCGGGTAAACGACTTCCCTCACCCGTTGAGGGAAGCCGTTTGCCGACGTATGACCAGGGGCAAATTCAAGTGTCCTAATTTCTGAGTCTGCGCGCTTTGAATGGCATCCTTTCCGAAATCATGATAGAATAATGCATTCAAGAGAATATGTCAGCCGGCCCCTCGGGCCGATCGCTCGGCATGAAACTCTCAATGACGTAGAGGATGGATAGATGTAGCTGACTGGCCAGGGTAGTTGGAGTCAAGTGGCCCGGGAAAACACCGACGCCCGCCTGCATCAGCGTTATATGACCGAGACACGCTCAAGGTGAATCGGCATCCGCATGTCGACCGTCAACATCAGAGTTCGGGCTTGACTTCTGGTCCTCTATCGGATAGTTCGTTAGCACACCAAAACCTCACCAGCCTCGCGAAGGTTCCACTAGTCAACGCAAGAGTGCAGCGCTGAAAAGGTTTAAACCGATGAGGGACGATCGTCTTTTGCTAGTAAAACAATACAAGAACCCAACTGTGCATAATTCCTATCAATTCCCCAGAGCAACTGATCAGCTGTTGTTCGCTCTCTCGCTATCGCCTTGCACTGGTTCAGTTTACCCTCATTAGCCGAGTCTCGATCGTAGCCCGGGGGCAGTCGTACCTGAGCGAGCGTTGAGCCGCGGGATATGGCGAAGGGCAACCGACCATAGCATCGTTGAAGCCCCCTGTTATCCAATCTGACAGTTGTATCGCGTCGCTTACCGAGCTTTGAAGTCCCATACCCGGGAAGCGCGGATCTGCGGAAATGACAACGGCTCGTGATCACACTCGGAAATTACTATTGACACTGCCAAGCCGTATCTTGCTTGTAGCGCGCAAGTCGTCAAATTACAGAGAAGGTCGTTTGACCCGGCGCTTACCCATGTGCAAGGAGGCCATAGTGCAAACACACTTGGCGGCGAATTTGCCGCTGAGGTTGATGAGGGTGAGTAACGCCGGCATTCGCCGAGACACTGGTAAGGTTTGATCGATGCAGTCAGCCGCAGCGCCGACGAACTGCGGACTCGCAGTCGGAGGAAGTGGGGGAGGGGGCTGAGTAGGGGGGGTTTCCACGCCTCCCCCTGGGTTCTGATTCCGCGTAGCTGGCATCGACTGGGGCATGCGTTGGGAGGCGTCCCCGACTCGAGGGGAGGGAGTGTACCTGATGAATAGAAAAATCAATCTACTCCTTTACACTAGGCGACGCACACTATGTTCTGAGGTCGGACGCTGGCCAAGGACAGACTCGTCCCGCCCTGACCGATCACTTCGATAACCCATCGGCCATCCTTCTCACCAACCAGCCATCCGACCTGAAGGGTTCACTGATCGAAGGGCTACGCGGCGGCAGCGGCGGACGCGTACTTGGCCGTTCCTCTGTGGTGCTTTAGCAAGGCCTGCCAAAGTGACCCGCATTCCCTTCACCCAGGGTAGGGGTTGGAGATAAGATTCTGATACTGAATAGAGCTCCCCATGGCTGGTCATGACGAGCACTCGGAAGCCGTCACGGCACTGAGGAAACTTTCTTGGCAAGGTCAGCTTGAGGTTAACTTACGATTGTCGTCGCAAAGATACCCGACAGATCCACCCTGTGAGGCATCTCCAGGATGAAGACACAGGTCCCTTCGGGCCAAGGTAGGGGACGAGGAGGAGGAGGCTGGCCCTCGACAACAGCCGCCATCCCGCCCAATTGTAAAGTTCTGACGTGACTTCCATCATTTTCGGCTTGCGAAAAACGCGCTTCGCTCCGCCGCCCGCTGCGCATAATCATTAGCGCTCGCCCGAATAATCTCACGTTCGAGCATTAACCGGTTTTGGACTCAAGAATCCCTTCGCACAGTTCTCTCTGTTACGCCTCTACATGATCCGTCCCTTTTGTGTGCAGTTGTCAAGCTCTGGCCAGCGTTGGTGGAGCTGAGTCGCTTCCATTTTCGCTGCAGTCTTCCTCTATACCGCACGAGACGGAAGCGCGCAATTCCCGATGGGCAGTCAGGATTTTCGAGGCGGCTCCGCGTTGTTTGAACCGGTGCCCATCGAAGAAGCCTCAGCTTTCTCACACGGTCACGAAATCAGCAGTTGTCTGTTTGAATTTTCGGTGCATCGTTTCGTTCGCAACGACCTTAAGCGAAGCTCCCATCTGTCGTGGGAGAGCATTCGTGTTCGATGGACGGGGGTCACTCGAGAGGGACGCCCGAGGTTGGCAGCCCATTGACCAACTGTCCTCAGCGATGAACCGCTCTCTCGACTGAGGCCACCGTACAGCCATGCAGCCACTCTCGATCGCCGAATCAGAGGAAGGAATCTAACGGTCGACGGTTTCGTCCTTCGCTATGCCGCCATTCTCAACAAGACAAAATCTTATCTCTTCTCTGGGTTGCTCTCGGGCTTCCTTGGCACACGCTTCTACGCAGGTTTTCTTCTCTTCATTTGCAGTTGATTATGACTATCAATTTCATCACGCTCGTCGCCGTAGCAGCTGTTGCTACTATCGTTTGCGTGGGCGAAGATGATGACCTCAGTGAGTCTCACCAACGGCGTCCCGTCAGAACTGTCCTGATGCCCAATCATCTCAGAGCCTATCGACTACGTTCCAGTGCACACCTTCTGTGACGGCCGAGGACGATTTGACGTGGAGTGGGTCGCCAGCATCCCACCGCACGTCCAAATCGAAGAGTTCACGCACAAGGCTTGCCGCTGCGATGATGGCTGGGCATCAGTCGCCGTGAGGAATGCGACTTACGGTATCATCCAGTAAGTCCTGCTCTGCTTCAACCATGTGATGTATCGCCCCCTGCAGGTTCTGCGCGTTATGGACTCGAGGCCGTAGTTACAACAGAAGCCTCGAAGACAGCTACTGTACGCACTCAAGGCTTGCCGTGGGCGTCCCGAGTTTTCACTCGCAGATGTCGTTGACGTGAACGAGTTTGCAGCAGCTAAAGAGAGTTCAGTGGTCAACATCTCCTCAGGGAACTTGCTGTGAGGCTGCGGCCGTTGGAGGCGTCTCCGAGATTCTCTCAGGTTCATCCGCAAGAGACCGTACGTGTACTTCCACCCACCGCACGGTCCCGCCCTGGTCTGTAGGTCTTCGTGCTCCTACCGTATGACCGGGAGCCGCCGTTTTCAGTCCACGCATCGAGGCCTAGCTGGTGCAAGTACATCTGGTACGCGATTTTTCAAGTGTGTTTCTGCAAGAAGGATGTCTTCAACGTCACAGGACCGACTGGAGTGTAGCTGCCGACTGAGGTCGGTCGGTAGGCACCTGCTCTTGTCGGTAGGCGAGAGGGGCCGTGCACGGCCACTTTGAAGATCTTCCGAGAGTTCTACAGCCGAATGAGAGGGGACCTGAGGATTTTAACTAATTCCCCGCCACCCAACCATCCCCGTGCAAATGAGAACGACCGTCTCCACCGCCCGATCAGCGACAAGCACGACGACTAAATTCTATGCCTGGTTCCAGCTCTCTGGACCGGACGGAAGCTTCCGCCACTACAGGGCGTAGTACCATCTCCTTCCAGCCTGTTATAGAAGAAGATGAGGGCGAAAGAAACCGTGTAGCGCCCAGTGTGGGTAGGCCCCGTGGTTCGATCCGCGGCTGCGGTATTTTTCTTCCCAGGTACAACTAGTTGTGGAGAACACGGCAGGTGGTCTGCCGAGTTCGGAGTGTGCATCTGCCAAGCTGGCTGGGAGAACGACCGGGCTGGAGCGTGAGCGACCGCTCAGTACTCTCCAAGAGGCGTTGGTTTCCCGTCAGATTTTGCAGCGTCAGGAAGGTATTTGTTGAAGCCAACGTGAGCCGTCAGTTTCCTCGCTCGAGCAACTCGTGTTTCCTAGGATTCTCCCTCGGATGCCGGTGAAGGCTCTGCCGCGGCCATCATAGTTCTCGTCGTGGTCATCTTGGTTGGAGCTGCACTCTACACCATGTACGGCTGCCGAAAGTCCGGTCGTGCTGGAAAGTACCTGCAGGTGGCGACGATATGGCAAGGGCCCGGACGGCTACTCTCGTTCCTGGACGCCATATGTCGCGCCTTCTCGCCATTATTATTAGCAAGCGGTTTCAACGGCGATATAATTAAACTCGGCTGAGCCAGAGTTCAGTCGTTTTTGTGTGAAGTCTCTGTCGTCCTTTCCGTGGCTTTCCCATACTGCTGATCTGTTTGCGTTCCATTGACAGTGGGGAGAGCGGGAGAAACTGTCGTTCAGGAGAGAGTTTTATCGAATGACCGATACCGCAACTTCCGAAGTTGATAGTTGGATTCGCGGCATCATGGGCTCGCTGATTGAAAAAAGTCCGAATAAGGACATTTGGACGGTGAGAACGATGATGATTCTACTATTGTCGATACGATCTGGGCGTCCTTCGCCATCTTGCCGCCGTGCTAGGGAGGGCTTGTGGTGGGATTGACTGTTACCCTTCAGGGTGACGTGGTTCCGGAGCTGACGACCGAGTGGGTCGAGGAGTTCAAGAAACAAGTAGTCCAAAGGCGAACGTCCATACTGCGAGAAGCACAGGCGAAGAAAGCCATCGCCGAGGGAGGTGGGGAGTGCTCTCTCGCTGCTCATCATCATTATCGGATGGCACGCAGCCCGCTGCGTAGTTCAGTAGTTCTTTAGCGTCTCGCTATTCTCGTCAAGTGTGAGGTTATGGACGGTCACTCTGGCGTTTGACATGATACAAGATATTTCACTTCGAGCTGTGTCCCGGGGTGATTCCGGCCTTCCTTCGGAATCAGGTCTATCGCACCTGCGCGCGTCGATGGAGTGCGAGCCTATCAGTCAGCCTGGAGTGTTAGAGGAGATCGAACGAGTCTTTGGAGAAGGCACTCTGAACGACTTCTCCTCGTGTTTCATCAAGCACGCTGACTACCATGACACGATCGGCATGAGAGACATCCCTGACTGCCTTTATTGGCTGGGAAAGAACCCGTCAAAACGAATCATGAAAACGTGCATAAAACAGGATGATATCAAACCTGATGAAGATGGCCGCATGAACTTCGCTAAATTCGTGAAATTCATGAAGCTTTACCGCTATATAGAAGACTCTCTCTTCAACGAGAACGCTGGGTTCAGCGAGGAGGATTTAGTTTGGTTCAAGGAAACGTTCGACAAGTACTCGGGGCAAGCAGGCACCCGAAACGGGGCGCAGCAGAAGGGCCTGCGCGGAGGGGACCTGTGGAACTGCTTACGCGCCATCGGCAGAGAGCCTCTCACCGACGAGGATCGTGCTCGCGTGATCAAATGGGTGCAGGGTGTGGTGACGTCCAAGGAGGGAGGAGGGGGCGGAGACGGTCGCGAGCCTTCCCAAAATACCGTCCTTGACTTCCACACTTTCCTTCACGTCGTTCGCTACATCGTCGATGATGAACTTGAAGCTTCTAGGAGGCGAGAGCGCGAGCTCATCGCCCGGGCCAATTTCACTGATGATGAACTCCAAGGCTTCAAAACGGTATTCGATTCTTTGGACGAAAGTGGCACGGGAGAGGTTCCACTGCAACAGATGAAGAGACTGTTTGAGACACTGGGACTTAAAGTTGAACCGAGCGCAGATGCAAGAATTGGTGGTCATGATTCGAGAAGTCGACGAGAAACGACAGTCTCGCGATCGACTTTGGCGAGTTCAGCCTACTAATGAGAAATCTGGTCGACAAGAATTTTGCTGGTCTCAATGACGCAGCTAATGCGACCCTAAAGAAGGCAAGGATGCTCGTTCCGAGGGCCATGGATGAAAGCATGTCGAGGAAGAGCAGCGACGCCAGCTGTGAGCTGTTGGAAATCTTGTGCACTTTGACTCGAGCTGAGGTTTTCAGGTTTCGGCAAAATCACACAGAGGAACATGGTCGTATCAACCGATTCGAAAGACCGACAGAATATAGTTGCACGCATGCGCAGAGCTTCCGCAACGAACGAGCAAACTGACGTTCTGTAAGACTATCCTTCGGCAAGGTATCCTGATGTTAGCTGCTTCTTTCGCTTTCAGAAGCACTGCTGCTGTCGGTGCTAAGCGGAGGGCGTCTCAGGGCATCTTTGGGGCTCAGATGGAAGAAGCCATGATGACTGCGGCGCCCAAGAAGGAGGTTAGACTGACGTAAAGATGGCAAGCTCGAAAGTCTGCATCGACTTTATGAGTCGCCCTTGATTTTTCTTTTAGATTGCCTGCTCTGGAAGAGGTGTCAGACGACGATTCGGGACTCGAGCAGCGGCACGAGTTCGTCGTCGTCGGAGGAGGAGAGTGAAGAGGAGGAGGAGGAGAGTGAAGAGGAGGAGGATGAGAGCGTGATTGAGCACGAGGAGAGATGCGGCCGATCGATTCTAGAGATCAAGCTGCCAGGCGGAGATGACGCGGCATTAGAGGCCACCCCGCATTCCGAAGCTGAATGATGTGCCGTCCCATGCAGGACCGTTGTTCGTTAGCTGTTGTGGATGCGATAGTATTGGGTTTATCAGAGTTGTAGGTCGTAGGGCTTGTCGACTGGTAGAAGGTTGAAGACTAGCTGACCATATCGGAGGCAGGTTGTCGATGTGTCCAGCGAGAGGCTTGAATCGTACAACCACCATATCTCGTCGTCGGGTACTCACATGATCGAAGGACATCGTTGAAGACAACAACAAGTTGACAGTTATACAGACATGCAGTTAACAATAACTGGATTGCTACAATAGAGTTATACGAGTAACGGATGCAAAGAGTTCGAGAAAGAGAGAAATCAGGAACCTTGCGAGAGCCTACGGGACACTTGGTGGTGTGGTTGCTTGCAAGCCTCGCAGGATGCCGTGTACGGCTCTGTCGACACGAGGAGCTGCTCTCCAACCCCAAGCGCTGTATGATCTGCCCACGATCTCGTGAGGATGGGCGTCAAGACACGATCCATCGGCATCAACGACGGACGGTCGTTCGGGAGTGTTGGGGAGTACTGACTGGGTGGCACCCGCTCTTGGGGCCGCGCTGAGTCCAGCGAGCTTATGCAGCAGTGGAAGGCAAGTCTGAGTTCCTGGAAGGAAACCGGGATCTAGGCATCCCAAATCCAAGGCATGCCACTCAGTTGCAGTCCGGGCCTGCTTGCACTCTTAGACACCGGGCATCATCCGCACCGTCAACTACCCATCGAAATCACCTCGTGACAAGTTCACGAGAGCACATACCCATCCTAGTGGCACCATTCGTGCTACGATTCCGTGCGCTCTGACAATTTATGTGGCTTTGACTTTTACGGCTCCACCGACTACTGAGCCCTAAGATTCCAATAACGGATACGGTATCTCGAATAGCCTATGCCCGTCAATGATGAATCGTCCTCGATTGTGCTGTTCGAGCGCGCAACTATGGAACCTTAGCTCAGCTTGTCACTAGCGAGTAGTGAATGACTTTATCAGTGTTATTGAGGAAGGGATTCCACTAACCATTGACCGCTTAACAGACACAGGAACAAGTTCTACCATGTCATGCTTCAGTGGCAGCCCGTAGAGCGCATACTGGAAGGAGCATTTCCCATACTCCTTCGACTCAAACATTCGTACGGTTGCAGCCCGTTCAGTGACATCAGTTTGGTAAAACCACACCAGCCCTTCATTGTTAGATTGTGACTCTCTTGAGTCAACGCAAGTACTGCCAACGCTGTGATACCTAGTTAAAACAAGTAGTGGCGCTGGAGCGGCTGTTATGTTACTGTTGACGAAAAAGTCATTCGAATGAGAGCGTGATAGTAACCGTGGCTACTCGCTATCGGTGAGAGGACACTACTCTGAAGAATAAGAGCTACACCGTAATACCTCACGTCACACAGAAGACCCAGACCCTGAAAGGTTGGGTTCAGCGAGGAGATACGGCGATGCCGGAGTACAACGCCGTCGCCTAAACTGATCACAAGATGCCCACCCCTAAGCGAGAGGCTCTTACAAGTATAAGTCAGGCATAAGTCAACATCGTGCTACCAGCAGCAAGGACCATTAGTAGTCGTCGGGGATGGCATTCGGACCGCAAACCTTTCTCACGATTTCCTTGAACCAACCGATGCTTAGTGGGTCGACAAGTTGTCCATCCTGGTGAAACCTCCTGGCCGGGAACTCGGCGCAATACTCATTGTTCGAAGTCTCGAAGGGAGGGTCTTGTACCCGCTCGCGACCGCATGATAGCAGAATAACTGCATCTTCGGTATCGTCTTGGTTGTATTGAACATCGAGACCGTGATAGTTGTAAGTGTATCTAACTTTTTGACCGCCCACAAAGGCGAAGAGCACAGCCGAAAGCAGCGGCAGCAGGGTGATCAGCATATCTCAGAAAGGAAAATGCGTCCGAGAAAATCTACTCAAAAGTTCACCCGCCCGACCTTTCGCTTATGCGCTCGAGGCCCCGGCTGCACAATCGAATACTCGGACGTAAAGTATGCGTGTGGTATACTAAACAATAGTATGCGTGCTCGCCGAATTGGGACAGTCTCCCAGTGCGATCGTTCCATGGACCTTGCCAAGTATGTGCTGCCTACGGTAACGATAACGGCTGCACAGTCATAGCTCACGAGGCACTATGAGAAGTGGGTAATACTAGTGACTCACTGCTAGTGGGGCGATCGAAGCCTGTATACGGCCCATGATGTGGCGGCATCATGGCTGCCCTTGGCGCTACGCTTTCAAGACAGTCGCGACAGCGTTTCAAACGCCGGGAAAAGCCGTGGCGGCGCCGGCTTTCAAGCTCAACGAGCTGCGTTTAGGGCAAGCTGCCATCAGTACAGCTGGTTGTGAAGACTTGATCGCACCGCCGATGAAGACGATTGAACAATTGCCGGTCTTACGGTAGGCAACGCATGCTCCTAATGCTTCGGGAAAGGGCGTCACGTGGGGACTGTCCCACTCCGTTAGCACGCACACTACGCCTCCTCATTCGATCGCGCTACCGTGGTCTCGATCCGAGACACGGACGCATCATCGAACTAGACTTGGTTCAGAAGCTTCTCTCGGTCAATGCATAAGAGTCAGATATGAAGCGCTTCACCTATTGGGTAGCTTCTTTGGGACTCACTCCTTCATCTCAAGCATGCGCACTACCCTAACGCCGCTGCTCTCGGCCCTGCTATTAGCTTGTGCAGGCGGGCAGACCATTCAATACCATTCCGTCTATGAGGGCACCAGCATCGCCTACACCCGGTTCGATCAGTATGATGATGTGATGGTTAGGGTATCATGCCCCGGCGACTCGGTACCAGACCCTCTCTTCGAGTCTACAACCGAGCGGTATAGCGCTAGGATCCCCGCTGAGGACTTCAATCAGGTTGGTAAACGCCTTCTCAACCCACTAGACATCCCGAGCTTCAAAGTTGCAGTGAGACGAGTTTGCGGTTAAAAGTCCATTCCCGACAACCAGTAACGGTACTCGCTGCCGACGACACGATGCTCGCCCATACAAAGCCCTCACTGAGAGCTCGTACTGGTGAGAGCCCCTTACCTCTCTTTGGCAACATTTGGCAACATTGTCGCATTGCACTCCGACATTTGACGTATCGTCTCGCTTATTTTACGAGTCAGATTCTGCGGTGCTGCTTTGTCATCGTGAGGTTCTATGGAGGTGCCACCGGGACTTGAACCCTCCAAGGCTCAACCTGTCACTTTTCGGGCTCGGTTTTTCTGAGCATTGTCCTCTCATCGATAGCGAGTATCCACGGTTGCTATGACACTCGTCCAAACGACTTTTTCGTCAATGGTAACGTAATGCTTGCTGCAGCGCCTGGCGTCGTTGGCCACAAAATCGCCCTATCCGGTTTAACTAGGTATCTATTGGTCGGCGGCACTTGCGTTGACTCAGTGATATAAGGCTAGTATTGATACTCGATGGAATACAATGACAAACTGGCATGGAGGTTCCTAAAGCTAGCTCAATGGGACGGCTCCCACCGGGACCTACTTAGTCGATCTTTTAGTGTATTCTGGCGGTTCCATGCGGAATGCACAGAACCAGAACCAGGAACAAGCATTGTGCTTGTGCAGTGAATCGATCCTAGAATAGTTACTGGGCTAGCCACTGGGATCGCCCAGAGAACCTTGGGAATTTTACTGACTCTGTCATGAAGTTCGAGACACGAAGGGAACCCAAGAACGGTCCGCTAATCAACCCAGTTACCCAGGAGGAATGTGGTCGGCGGACCGGCGGCGGCGGTGTTACATTCTGTTCGTACAAGGAGGTCATAGGCTGGGAAAAACGAAAGCCCCCGTGCTGAAGGCCATCATGGAGTTTCTGGATGTCCATCGTCGGCCCGCGTTAACTAACGCCTCTCTAGGACTGCTGTTTTGTCGCAAAAGTTTTGTGGTAACAATAAGAGGTAGTGGGAGAGGCTTCAACCCGTGCGGAAGACCATCGTGGTTTGGCGTGCAAGCCAGTGCCCTCCGAGCAGAGAGACGTGGCCAACTGTACCGTCACAGTTCGACAGAACAGACCAAAGCTTACTCATCAACGTTCAAATTGATGCGACCTTTCTACACAACGAGACGATGCCTTCAACATCAACATCATGCTTTGGCTTGACATCGCAGAATAGTCTGTGCGAATGACGAGTACAGAGAAGCTCTCTTTATGATCGCCGTTTTCGCCTCTTCTCGCTCGGTACCGATGTCCTATTTCTCGTCGCCGATTTTCTCTTTTCCGACGCCGGCCTCTTGGGAGTTCCACTTGTCCAAGTACACGACCCGAAGCGACTTGCTGCCGAGCAACAGTTTCCACTTCCCGTCAACGAAGCAGAGGAGGATGTCTTCCATATCGAGGCTGTCGATTCCGGCCAAGTCCTTGATAGCATTGACCACACCCTCAACATGGCCCGTGTTCTCATCCAAGGACTTCACCGCGAGGCGCCAGCAGTCATCAGAAGCTTGCTCCAGAGGAGCCGGATCCAGGTCTACATGGGCTTGACGAAGATCGGCTCGCAGAATGAGTTTGGCGCCTAACCTCGTGATGCCCACTCTAACCTCCACCGTGCCCTTCTCCCCTTGTTCCTCGATGTCGAAAGCTCCCATATAGTAACCAGCGCTGGGTGGACTGAGAACTTGGTGGTTTGTCGCCGGGCCAGCTCCGCCGAGTGCTGCAGTCTGTGCCGCCCCAAGGCTAGATTCCACCGGAGTTTCACCCAGTGTGTCCACAGTGGTGGTCTCCCCAAACCCGTCATGGTTCGCCGGAAAGACTAGCCGATTCTCCTCGGCGATCACTGGCGATGCGTCCATCGAAGAGGCTGCCTCCTGGTTAGATCTGGGCATGATTTCTTCAAGTGTTTTCACGGTAACCGCCCTCTTGGGTCCGGTGTTGGGTCGAGACACCTCATCGACCCCTTCAAACGCGGAGCCTCCAGAGATCGTCCTTCTGGCAGAATCCGGCGGGGTCTTTCCGAGTGTCTCCACGGGAGGGATCTCCTCAGATTCACCGTAGCTCATCGTTGTGGGAGTATTTCCCTCATCCGATGCTTCGAGTGTTGCGTCTGTTGGAGCTGGCTCCGGGCTGGAAACTGGCGGACTATTTTCCACCGCTCGCTCAGATTCCCTCCGGCTCGCGACGGGGCCGGGAATGGGAGGCGACTTCAGCACCACAGGAGCGAAAAGCCTCGTAACATACGAATTTTCTCGCTTTGCTCCTAAGTAGATTGTCCATCCTTGGTCGTCGACTCGGCACAAGTGCATGGCGGTGGTCGGATTCCTAGTGAACTTGCCGGGGAGGCCGTATGCACGGTAAGCCTCACTGGCTGCGTTATACTTCTCGGCAAAAATGAACCGAGCGCAGCGCTCCAGCGAGAAGCGAGCCTCCTCAGTGCCGTCAACTTTCTGGAGGCTCACGAATCGCCTCGCTGTCGTCGGTGATAGATAACCTTGCTCAGAATAATATCCGAGGTCGACTTCAAACTCCTGGCGTCGATTAGCGTCGTCGTACGAGATCTTCAGCGCGGCGCTTGGCAGTTCCCCGATACCAGTAGGGTTGCGCACGCACGTATAATCTCCGAGCCGCGGTGGGATCCACAAGTCACCAAGAACTTTCAACATCGCCGCCATCTCAGATACATGACTAGCCACCGTTGAACCGGGGACGAATTCGAGTGCAACCGGGCAATGCAGCCTGGAAATCTGCCTGCTGTAACCTTGCCTAGTAGAGCCGAAGTAGAGCGCCCATCCCTGGTCTTTGACCGCGCATAGATAAATGCCAGGCGTATGCGCCCTGCTATCACCCTTGGGAATGGAATAAGTCACGTATGCCGTAGTTAGTCCACCAGTAGGTTCAATAAAATGAAGACGAGCGCATTTCTTGAACGAGTAGTTGAAGTCTTCGGTAAGGTCTGTCTTTTGGAGGAGAATATGTGCAGAGCTTGAAATCGCTACGAGGTATCCGCGCTGAGAGTGCTTTCCCAACTTCATGTTAAAGTCTTGTCGTTTATCAGCCTCGTTTAACGAAATGTCTAGCGTGACGCTGGGCAGCTTGCCGACTCTCGGATTGTCGTTTTTGTAGTGGCCGGGCAAGGGGGGAACCCAGAAGTCGTGATCGGTATCCTGGTGGAGGTTGGGTTGCGTAGCCGCTGCTGCTAGCAGCAAACCGAGACGAGAGAAGGACACTCCCATATGATGATGAGTATGCCACCTACCTTACAAGACTATCTCGCCAAGACAACAAATTTCGTTGAACGAAACCTATGCAGTGCAAAGCGAGTCGCTTTAAGCGACACGCTGACTCGAGTAGCATAAAGCATTCCGTGAGATACCCAAACAGTTGCCGAACAGACTCCTCGGCAACCGAATGATTTCGAAGGACCCAAGCTTACCTCCAACGATAAACTTCTACCTCTGCCGTGTCGAAGATTAAAATCTCACCGTGAGCGAGTCATTGAACAGAGGGGGGGGATTAGCAGCACAGTGCACAGACGGAATTCCATTTCTTGTACGGCAAAAGAGCTCGCCATGCTGATCGGTCATTAACCCCGGGGTGCTCAAAGTGCCATCATGGCACTGCCATGAATCGACGCAGCGGATGATGCGATATTGAAAGAATGCACATAGTGGTTGGCCAGCAGAGTATGTCCAGTAGTAGAGCCAGCAGATGCATAAGAACTAGTACCCGCAACCGTGAGGCTGCGAGGAATCTGGGCTTTCACGGTTAAACATTAAGGCGAGCGACGTAGACTGAGAAAGGGCTGTGCCAGTCTCACGGGAGCACCGTACTCGTACTTTAACTACGGTGTTCGATAAAAGTCCCCTGCCGAAGGCCATCATGAAGTTTGTGGATGCTCACCGTCGGTTCCGCGGTATTCAACGCCCCTCCAGGTCGGCTCTTCTGTGGTGGCAAATAGCAGGCAGCAACAGCGGCGCCGGTTATTTCGAGCTGGAGACACCATTGTGTGATGCGAGCCGGCGGCCTCCGTACAGAGAAACATCAACACAACGAACCGATACCTTTAACATCAACACCATGCGTAAACCTAACATCACAATGGAGTCTGTGTGAATGGCAAGAATAGAGCTGTTCTCCCCTATGACCGCGGTTTTCGCCTCTTCTTATTCGACCCCGATGTTCTCTTCCTCGACGCCGGCCTCTTGGGGTTCCACTTGTCCAAGGACACGACCCGAAGTGACTTGCTGCCGAGTAACAGTTTCCACTTCCCGTCGACGAAGCAGAGGAGGATGTCTTCCATACTGAGGCTGTCGATTCCGGCCAAGTCCTTGATAGCATTAACCGCACCCTCAACATGGCCCATGTTCTCATCCAAAGACTTCACCGCGAGGCGCCAGCAGTCATCAGAAGCCTGCTCCAGAGGAGCCGGATCTAGTTTCACTTCATCTCGACGGAGATCAGCTCGCAGAATGAGTTGGGCATCGGAACCCGCGACTCTAACTGAAACCCCAACCCTGCCCTTCTTCCCATGCTCCTTCATCTCGAAAGCACCCACATAGTAACCTTCACCTGGTAAATCAAGATTTCGTAGATTCATTGCGCTTTCCGAAGCCGTCTCCTGAGTAGATTCTGCCGGGGTCTTTTCTTTGAGGGCTTCTACGGTGTTAGTCTTGTCGCCGGTTGAACCGAGGACACTGGGGGGCGAGTCAAGGACCACCGGCATATAGAGCCTCGTTAGATGATCGTCAGCTGTCTCCGCGCCAAAGTAGATCGTCCATCCCTGCTTACTGACGAGGCATAGATAGAGAGAGGATGTTGAAGTGAAGTCTTGCCAACCAGGGACATCGTAGTGAACATAGGCTGCCAGAGTCATGTAGTTCGGAGCCATGAGCGTAGCGCACCGCTCTAACGGGTAGCGCACCTCCTCAGTGCCGTCGGCTTTCTGGAGGACCACCAATTGCTTTTCTCCGATCGGTGATAGATCCCCTCGCTCAGAGTAAGTTCCAAGACCGACTTCAAATCTTTCTGATGCCGGCTAGCTTCATCGTACAAAATGTCTAGCGTGATGCTGGGCAGCTTGCCGACTCTCGGATTGTCGTTTTTGTAGTGGCCGGGCGATGGAGAAACCCAGAAGTCGTAATTGGTATCCTGGTGGAGGTTGGGTTGCGTAGCCGCTGCTGCTAGCAGCAAACCGAGACGAGAGAAGGACACTCCCATAGGATGAGGAGAATGCTACCTGCCTCACAAGACGACGAGACCTGCGCAGTGCGAAGCGACACGCTGTTTCGAGTGGCGCATAGCCCTCCGTAAGATACTCAAACTGATGCCGATAAAATTCCTCGGGCAATCGAAAGAGGTCGAAAGACCTAGGCTCACCGCCACCGACAAGATTCAATTTCAAGTGTGTCCGAGATGAGAGCTCACTGTCACCGAGCCACTGATCAGCAGCGGGAATAGCAGCAAAATGCACGGACGGAATTCCATACGTGTCTACGACGAAAGAGCACGCCATGCTAATCGGTGGCCGGGGTTAGGTGCTTGAAGCACTATACCTACGGCCTTCGTTGGACCCTACCGAGTGCCTCAAACTCGTTAATGCTCCGGCGACGCGTCAACAGAATACCGCTCCTTGCAAGTGTGGGAAACAGTGACTAGCATTCACGAGCCGCTTAGACGATCATTAGAACAGCAGCTCATCCTGGACGGTCTGGTCCAGCTCCCCTCCAGGGCGTCTCTGATATAATCGACCAACTCCTCCTCCGACGACGTCGGAAGTTCTGCTGCTATCAGCCTCGCTATGACACGCCTGAACATGACCATCCTCATCCAACGACGCGTAGAGTCTGATCGTACCCAGCGAGCGGCAGCGCACGCTTCCACAGAGGCCCATCTCCTTTAGGCAACTGCTCGATCAAGTCACCACTGACGCCTTTGAGCTCCATTCTGAGGCCCTCTGAGATTGTGAAGGGGGATGGGGCTTCTGGGAAGCTTGGAGGGGCGTCCTAGAAGAAGAATACGTGATGGGTATACATGGCGCGCGATAATCTCAGAAAACGAAAAGCCGATGAGTTGAGAGACCAAAATCGACTTAGACGAGCACCGGGCGCATCGTCAAATGCACTGCGGCCATCGAGAGGTCCAGGATCGTCCCCGATTGAGTTTGGTGATGACGGAATGCAACGCACGAGAACCATGACACGATCATGCTCGACATTACAGCCAGGACGGGCAGTGAATCGTTATTGCTATTGCGACCAGTAATAGCTCGATGAGCCTCCTACAGGCAGGTAACCGAGACAGCCCGGGTCCTACCTCGTCCACTTCCATAGGATGCGTTGCATCCGTGGGTTCTGGACTGTCCAACCCCGCGTCCGGATGCAAGCGACGGGAGCGGTACTGTCCCGTACTCTGCTGGGTTAAAAATGTTTCTCGCGATTCACGCCGCTCCTTCATCAATTTACACATCGCTGAGATGACGAAGACGCTTATCAACGCTGGCGTTCATCATGGCCCACCAACAACGTTATCATCGACACACTGACACTTCAGAGTTGCCCGATCGATGAACTCATTCGCCAATACATACACCTGCACAAAACACACATACTACGCGATGTTGTTCCCTCCCCATTCCACCCAGCGCTCGAAGTTCGGGAATTCCGTATCTTTCAGTGTGAGCGGGAAACGCCGCAGATTCTTTCAAGTAACATCGACCCCTGTACACCTCAGAGCACTGATCGCTTCTTCAAGCACATCGGCCGGTGATTAACCCAGTGCGAGTAGCGAATATCTTAAGGTCGAGCGCGGACTTCTCGCGCCCTACCTACCTGGGATTCTGCTGAATTATAAGTCCTTGCATTATTGGCAATAATCTCAAAGTCCGACACGACTTCCGAAACCGCAGTATACTCCTCAGAGTCGTTTTTACGCATCATGTCCTCGAGGCAGAGCGGCTGTGATATGATAGAACCTGAGCAACTTGGCTGATGGAAGGGTCAACTCGAGATTCAAAGCTCGGAATAAACCCATCTAGCCTCGCCGCTAAGTCGAAATTCACCGCAAGTAGGTGAGCAACGCGTTCGAGAACGATCGGACTTGTCGTAGCACCGAACGGCGCATGACCAACGCGAGAAGAAACCGGTGCATCCCTACTGTAGTCAGCGTATGCTTCCAAATCGACCGGGGAGTAGAACCACCTACGATACGCGGGGAACTCCCTCAAGGACTTGAGAATCTCGCGAATTTGGATGCGCAGTATACGGAACCTGATATCAGGGAGGCGAACGTGAAACTGCCGAGGTCGCGGAAATTGGCCGAAAGGTCTCCGAGTTCTCATGTCGGGCGGGCACACACTCGCGCTAGTAGTCCTGGCATCTGTATCAATGCTTGATACCATAGGTCTCATCAAAATCGTTATTGCTAGTGATGTAGTAACCACAAACTCAGGGCCTTGCTGTTTGGGAATAGATGAGTTGCTCTCACCAATGATCTTCCTCTTTCCTCATCGTGTCCATCTCCTTTCGACTGAGGGATTCCCACTTCATGGAAGAAGACTCGCTCGAAGGCTGCTCGAACCTGATCATGTTCATGAAAAAATTTCAGATATGCATGCAGCCAGTCGATCAAGAGGCCCATCAAGGAGGCCAACTGAATTTTGGAATTTTTCCCAACCTGAGGGCCAGGCTTCGACCACTGATAAAGGGACCGAGCAGTGGAATTCTCAGGCTCTCCGGCCTTCTCCCTCTACCCTCGAGATAGCACACTCCTGTGTAGAGGCCACCCATTATGGTGGATAGACGAACTTCAGACGTTCGGAACGTCATGAAGTGTCCGAGGCCACGTGGACTAGGCCACTCACTTATACACAGTCTTCGGTAGCTCAACTGCAGCGCACTGGCGAGCATGCTCCTCTCGCTGGACCAGGCGGACGTTTTCCTCGACCTGAGGTGACAGCCGAAGTTGTTGGACTCATACTGGTCGGCGTCACGATAGAAATGCCACCTTAGAAAAAGGTAGCTCCGAGACTCTTCGCTTTACCTGTTCTGCGAGAAGCTCGACCAACCATCCGGACACGAACTCAACTGGCATGTTCATTTTCATATCCAAGACGTCAAAGTCAGCTGACCACGGCGCAGGGTCTGCATCACTAGCCACTACTGTGTGGGTGAGGACCTTCGAGAGGAATTCTTACTGGCATTGTTAAGGCCACCGGTTAGGCTTACCAGAGTGAGAATGCCACTGCCATGGACAGTTACCCGAGACATGAGCAGCGAAGAAAGGCAAGTGCACGCCTCTATCATGGCCGAAGTCGCACCTTACGGGAGTATCTTTGAGGTCGGTAGTGACCAGTGGTAGACATACCTTCCAGTTCACCAGCACGCAATCGATCTTCCACACAACGGACATCGTCGGTGATGAGGAGCAGAGACGGAGTGTTCTGCAGTGCCGCTTCTACCGTGTCAAGGACCTAGGTGGAGCGAAATAGTGCGAGGATTCAGAATACCTCTCGTGAATTTCAGCAGGGCTCTTAGAGTGGAATTCAAGTTGAATTAAAGTTGAACCAGTATGATTCGACTTCAATCCTGAATAGCCGTTGTCGATTGAGGGCTCTTGGGGAACCCGAATCGGCACTCGTCAATCCCGGGACTTTCATCCTGGGAGCGCTCTTGAAACGCAGGAAAGGCCTGCTGAACGCCCAGAGTATTCCGAGCACCGTATTGATTGGCGCGAGACCACGCCCTGTGGGACGGGCTTCTAATGACCGTTACCAGCCTGACTGCATCGAGGAGTATACATAAGGCGGACGCTTACCGCTTGCTGGCCGGTGGATACACTGCACATGTCTATCACGAATACACCAACTCCGCGTTCTTGTATGGCCAGGCTTGCTCCGGGCAGGACGTACCTTACCCGCGAGAGATCAAAGTCAATAATTTCGGATCTTCGCAGTGAGTGATTCTTACTGCAATATACTCGTCGGATCATCAGTTCTCAGGAGCAATCCCGTTGCGGGAGAGATAACTCGACTGATTACCTGTGAGGGCAAAGTGCTGAGCGAAATCTCCTGCCACTAGCACGCACGATTCCTCTAGAACAGCTAGCAGCCTGACTTATAGTCGCAATTCCGTTATCGTAGAGAAGAATTATGTTTGTATGAACACAAAAGAGGCAGTTGAATGAAAAGGCAAGTTGTAGAACCTTCAGGGAAATAGCGGGCTCTTTGTCGCGGCAAATCATACCCGAGCGAACACACTGGTGCAGGGCATCGAAAGCCCCTTTCTCCATCACTGGCGCAGTGCCAGTATTGTCCTCAAATCATGTGAGCCTGAATCGTTCCCAATAGTATTGATTCACTTGCGAACGATATCAGCAATATCATATGCCGAACCGGAAGACGGTGCTCCACAGGAAGAAGGAGTTCACGAAGAAGGCGCATTCCCCCATCTTTTCAGTGAACTCGGGGTATGAGCTGATGTGTGTAGTGATCCGCGCAAGGACGTCTGTGAAACCTCTGGACCACACTCAAAGGACGGACTCCCATTTCGCACCATGTAAGTGATAGAGCAGTTGTCTCCCATGACGGTGATCGGCCCCGCAGTCAAGTATGGGTATCTTCCTCATAATCTTTCTTGTGCGATACTTCAAACACACTTTGAAGATCCATGTCCAGATAGTCTGCAGCACGCCCTCAGCAGATGCTCAGAACGAATGACCTCCGTTTTACTGAGCCTGTTCCCGGCAAACCTGGTATTCCGCAACGGAATCAAAGATCAAGCAATCCAATGTTAGCCCACACACTATTGCACCCTTGAAGGGTCCTCCTGGAGGACTCCTCCACGAATGCGTTGTATTGTACAGTAGCTGGCTCGCCCCGTGCAAGCGCATACGTCTACCAATGTAACCACGCGTCGCAATCCGCGTTACCATTTTTCCGACGTTACAACAACCAACTGTGAACAAGTTGTCAGGCTTCAGTTTTTCTATCTCTCTTGAGCAAGTCATACCGATAACCATTCACCAATAAATACATGAAGTTCTATTCGCGCGCTCATCTTTTCCATGCGCAGGGCGGACTCGTTGTGGACTGCTTACACCGAGCGGAAGCTAGACCGAGTCGTACGGTGACCAACCATGAGGTCAGATCACCCCACAGCTGCGGAGCTCGCGGAGAGCTACCATGGAGACTCGTGAATCGCTGCTGATCTTATTGGATACTATCCGAATGAGAAATGCCCATTAGCTCTTAACCTAGGACATTTCTTGATCGAAGTAGATTAGACCGAGAAGAAAGTTGACGAGGCAAAATTTCCCGGCGCGGTGGGATCTTAATCGTACTTTCCGTGGCGACTCGGTGGAACCCTCAACACCACCACAATTGAGATCATCTTTCCCCTCTTGCTGTCCCAACGCCTCGAGGATTGTCGAGCAGAGAGAAGTAATTTGGGGGGCGAAGAGTTTCGACGTCAGCGGGGATGCAACAGCTAAACCTAAAAGGACGGCACGAAGCCACAGTGAGCTGTCTGAACGCGAACGCTGGTTCTTTGGACGCGATAGCAAAAATGCCTTTCTCAGAACGGGCAAGTCTTTTGGCAGGTGAACCCCACCCCGACATTCTTTGGTGTAAATTCACAGCCCCAGAATTTACCAATGGGGCGGTACTTACTCACAATCCGAAGGATAAGATTCTATTGAATTATCAGTCAGAACAAAATCATGCCACTGATACCCGGTAATGGCGCACCGAAAAACCAGCGAGCACAGTATACTATGTGGCCTACTGTTTCCATTCCCAGCTGCTGTGGCGTGTTGAGATCTCCTCCTAGAGCTCGGAACAATCTTCTTCAAAGCCGCGGTAAAGTCGAGTGGTGTGACGACCACGTTCGAAGCAGAGACCATAAACTTTTGACGAAGAGTTGACCCTGAAGCGAGGAAACACACAGAATGTGGTCAGCATTACCGAACAGGTGTTAATCTGGATACATCGGCTTGGCAATCTATGAACGCTGTATGCTGGACTAGGCCGCCCTGCTCGAATTTTCGAGAGGGCGTTCCCGATAAAAATTTCTAACCAGCCCCTGGACAGCCAGGAACTTCCTCTGCATGCTCACGACAATCAACATCGAACTGATATTGCGCCGAGACGCGAGGCTGGCCGAGCAAGCGAATCCTCACTTCGTTTGGCACCATTGAGATCCCCGGAGGTCTGCCGTATAGCCTCCTCGTAGATTTGAGGATAGGTCCGTCTCACTGCCATCATCACAGCTTCTTCGGTTAGGGCTTTCAAATCCGCACCTGGGGCATCGCCAGTCATGACTTTCACAATAATCTTTCGAGGGAGAGCAAGCGTGTATTCGGGCGCCCTAGCCTTGATGGCGACTTGAGTTGGAGAGACGACCGAGGCTGGTCATCCCCCCCACAGACACTCTATTTCGATATGCGTCCGTATGTGAGTGCAAAGCCTAACGCCGCCGTCGGCTTGATCCGACTCGATGCCGGCGTGCTAGCAACTCAATGATTCCATGTCCACCTCAACATCGTCTTCTCAACGCCTCTGACTTCCGTGGTCCAGCTGATGTGCCTTCCGTCCCCTACCTGTGAACCCTGCCGTCCTTGAAGGATCACATATCCATGCTGCAGTCCCTGGTGGCATCTGGTCAGACCGCCACTTCCGGGTGTGGACCTCCAATACTGCACGGCGTTCCTGACAGCAGCAGCCACTACACTGTAGCCCTGTTAGCATCGAGAGGAATACAGAAGTGACTTACTTCAGTATTCCTCAAGGCTCACTTCACGTGAGCCTTCGCGATCACTATCACAAACATACGGTGGCCGCCGCGCCGACTACCAAACGCACTGACTTTTTGTGCAAGGAACTGTCGGATATTTTTTCTCCGAATTCAAGTGCCACGATATTGCACCACCACAATGACACACCTCACTGAACATAGAACAGGCTTCTATAGAATGGTCCGAGGAAGACCGGAACTACCGTGTAGTTCCTACACAGGTAATGCATTCACGTGAGCACACTCCTATCCTGCCCTTCGCTCACAGAATCACTAGAAGGGATGAATCAGACTCAGCAGGCTGTCTTCCGGACAAGGGAAGATCGTGTGACTTACCGCTGCTCCTCTAGGTGGGGAGAAGCGTAACTCCTTATCAAATCGCCCGGGCCGTCGAAGCGCCGGATCCACGGCATCAGGACGATTCGTCGCAGCCAAGACGACCACGTGCTCACCTGGAGAAGATATTCCTGTGTCATACTCCACGGCGAGCAGATGACTCTCAAATCACAGCATTCTCAGCGGCGAGCCTGGAGGCTGATGGCCTCTTACCTCTGCCATCCAAGCCGTCCATTAGAGCCAACAGCGTGGCCACCAGAGAGCTGCTGTGACTCGACCCTCCACTCGCTACAGGGTCTGACGAATTGGCCCCGCTGCAACCTGAGATACTGCGGAATTGGGACGAACGTGGGAAGCCGGAACAATTAACCTCAGCTGAGGACGGCCAAAGTGACCTACCGATGCGGACAGGTGCCAAGCCGTCGATCTCGTCGAAGAATATAATGCTAGGTTGAGCTTTACGAGCCTGGTCGAAGAGCTCCCGAAGGAGTCTCTCTCCCTCGCCGACCCACTTAGACAGAACATCTGCGCCCTGAGACCATCAAGCATATAACTGCCGATGACCATAGCGAGAAGAGTAAGCGAGAATCATCCACAGCCAGATCCCACCTTTCTCATGAAGAAGCTGACCTTCGCTCCGCCACCAAGACGAGAGCAGCTACCGGCTAGGCACCTACGCCTGGCCGTCTTCAAGCCCGATCAGCGCACTTATCTTACCGCGCCAACAGCGTCTTCCCAGTGCCTGGTGGGCCATGCAGGAGTAGGCCTCGTGGTGGCGACACTCCAAGGCCTTTGAACAGCTCCGGATACACCAGCGGTAGCAACACCTACGTGGGACTTTCACGTTACAAGTAACGACCCTGGAGCGCCAATTCTGTCATCGGAAGGGCTGAGCCGCGTTTCCGAATGACAAGCAGTAGATCGAACAGGATGCCGGGAATGACAAGCCTTTGGCTGCTCATAGGTGCCGCTCAGTACTCGACAAACTTCCAAAAAGTCGACAGGACTCGGTGGCGTTTGTATCGGGGCACGCTGATGAAGATCTTGCGGTACTCAGCACTCACGTACGCGATGGGCTTATGTGGGATTGAGCCCATTCATTGAGACGCACTCGTGGCGGTGTCGGACACGAGCACCGGTCAACGCTATCGCGCGATCACCGAAAGCAACAACGAGGCCGCCGAGGGTGATCGGAGCAGGGAAGGTTCCAATCCTACCGATTCAACAACATGATGTATGTGTCTCCGTACAGTCTCCCCTCCAATGGCATCCCAACCCTCGAGCTCGCTGCAATCGATCGTCTCATTGAGGAAGCTGATACCCCTGCTTCCAGCAGAGGTCCCAGTAGCGAGCATGGACGGGGCCTGGCCTACTCGAGTGTCTAGAGGGCCCGCCATGTCTGAGGGCGGAGAGACAAATGCTGATGATTAGAAAAACACTGGAAGTTCCCACCACGATGCCTTGGCCTTACCAGCTATGAGCTGCTCCGGTCGCTTCAGTAGAAAGCTAGTCTCGATCCTACTCCTCGTACCATCTGGCCGCCTGCGATGTCGCTTACCGTCACCGTACCTGAGGTCGGCGCCCGAACTATGTCCAGCTGTCAAGAAGGTTATCATTCGGCCGTACACTCTATCACCCACGGGCGGCGAGTTATAATCTCCAGCACTAAACACAGTGAGATTCCATAACGATGAATAATTCACGATTATCATACGAAACCCGTATTACGGATGAACAGAACCTCGACCCTGGTCCGAACTATACTCAAGCGCCTAATAATGCGACTGTTGTCGGATTGTGTCGAGAGACGAATCTGTCAATCGATCGATCGCTGCAGCTCACGCTATTCCATGTTTTTCTCATGTTAACGGAGCATTATCATTCCTTCGACCCGATTGCTTGTTGAAATGCAACATCAGAACTTCGCTACTCAGCGGCCCTTTCTTCTCTATCCTTACTCCTCACTAGAATCCGAGCTGTAATAGACATCATCGCCACTGTCATCGGCATAGTATCTATGTCGTCTCCGCCTGCTGCGATGACCGCTACTATCCCTTCGCCTCCGCGATTGACGCCTCGATCTGTGCTGTGCGCCTGACAAACGAACTTCGGCATCTCTCAGGTATGCTTTCGATTCCGGCATGATCACGAAGTAATGCGATTTTCTCGGACCTGTATTGCAGAGCCGACTCAGTGAGTCGGTGACACAGTGTGGTGACACCACAGTATTAAATGAAGCTCATAACACGTGCCCCGGGGACTCCACAACTCGTTAACAAGGCAATTCTACACTTGAAATACAGCCGTGGACTCTATCGCTTCGACACAGAATAGCAGGGAAGGCCGAGAACTAGCGTTCTGCGACTATTATCTTTTATTCTGTTTAATCGGCCGAGGACAGGGCAGAAAGGGCCACCTTCGGGCTGTTCGGGCAAGCGCTCGCAAGGATCTTTTAGGAAGGTCTCGACATCTTCCTTCTTGCGGACCCCAATAATAGACCTCGAAGCAACCATTTCACCTTCATCGTAGACAGCGACCACCGTGCTGACGTGCTTCCCTCGCTGGTTGTTGACAGATCTCTTCGCCCGATGCCCTTGTGGAGCACAGCCTTATATCCTCGTCGTATATAGATTGTAGCCGCTCTCGTCGATGAATACGAGGCGATAATGGGCCGTATTCCTCCGAAGCCACCGAGCGAACTCACGTCGCTGCTGCTCACTAGTATCGTTATAGCGAGCCTGCGGAAACGTATAATACGTGACGTATCGAAGATGGTTACGTGGAGCTCACGACGCCCCGGTCGGTCATCGTCCGCGAGGCCTTCGGTCTCACCGGACAAGCAGCCCTTAGCGAGCTCCTCTCTCCCGTGGCTTGGACGGCACGTGTAACGATTTTCCTTGGCTGAGTGGGGTCTACCGCCTACCCGAGTCCTTTTCCTGGTATCGCCGTTGTCACAGAATCATCAGGTGGGACATGAACGACGGCGCCTGCTTCTTGGACCGGGCCTGGCACGTAGTGATGCGATAAGCTGCGCCTCGTTCGAAAACGAGAGCTACAGCGGTTGCCTTGTGGTGATTACAACGTGGTCCTGTCGAACAGTCTAGATGATAGTCCCGCGAAAGCGGTGAGTTGTACTTTTGCCGCCTCCCCCAGTGGGAGGCTCTCACACTAAGCGTTCGAATCGAACTTGACAGCGAGAGTATTTGTTGGTGCATCTTCGGGTATTACCACAACGTGGGCATCAAGAACATGGGGGGGAAATGCTGCAGTGACGGTGTAGCGCGAAAGTGGTGGCAAAGATGGGGCACTTAAAGGAGCTAGACAGCAGCGTGAGAAATGTTCGGTTGTAATGATATCAGGAGTTGAATCCTTCATTCTTACGCCGAGTGTCGCCACCACGATGATGTGCTGTAGTCTTGCGCAAGTGACGCGGATAGACTGGCTCAGGTTCGAACCTGCACAGGAAGGAATGACTTCGCCGTCACGCCGCGTGACTCACGCGCCACGAAATGATGCATATCAGATACGCACCCCAGATGAGAGTATCACCTGCTAATCTCAATTCGCTCTCTCTTCGGGTATCGCTGAGAATCTTGCTCCTCAACCTTCAGTTCTGCTGCACTCGCTGGAATGCCCGCCCGTCGACGTTCTAATCGCTGGGCCCTCTCATCAGGCTGTTCATGACCTGACACGTCGTGCCATCAACAACTACACTCGAAGCACTACACTACACGCGGACGGAGTGAGAGTACTCGAGCACGACTTCGACTGGGGTCCAACAATCAGGCAATGGAAAATGCTCAACAATAGCTTACGAGCAGATCTCATGCAAACAATACATTAATGAGAAGAGTCTGCGGCGAGCGCAGCGTGTTGGAGTCCGATTTCTCAGCAATGTTAATCCACCAGTCCCACCAGAATCTTCAAAGGTATCGCTTCCCGAAGAACGGCTGCTCTCACTTTTACCGCTACCATCTTCGCTTCCGTGATTTTCCACCAACACCTGACATGAGAACAATGAAAACTCCTGAAGTTTCGAGACTGAGTGGAAGAGAGTTGGAGCGACGCCTGTGATAGAGCCGGCGTTACACTCAGTAAAGAACGTTGAAGCGCAGAAGGATGCCAGGCCTAGGAAAGAAAGGCCCGTGGAGTGCAGCGGCAACAGGTCGCCGAGAGGAACGTAGGACGATGGCAGTCGCTCCAAGAAGGCGATGATTCACCACTTCTTACATCACTTCGTTGACTTCTCGTTCGTTGACTTCGTTGACTTCTCGAGGCGAGCCTCTGAGACTTCCGCCGAGGGCCGCATACATCGGCAGCGGGCGATGCTACCTACACAAACCCACCGCGTCTTTATGGCATGGCGAAGGCGTACTAGCCTCCACAGTGCATCATCAGAGTTCAATTGGGATATCTAACGCTCGAGGCACGCCCTACCCTTTTCTCGGCGGCGAAGCCTTTCGGCGTCCCATTAGGACCAACGGCCGAGTCATCAACACGCGGGGAGAGATTGACCGGAGATGACGCTTGTGAGGACGTCTGAGCAGGGAGCGATACGGCAGATGTGACGCAGTTACCAAACTTACCCGAGAATTCCTCAGCCGCGCCGACATGCGCCTCGCTGTTGACGTCATCAGTGATGATAATCAATCTGCCGGAGAGCTGCCGCAGTACCATCGACGAGCCCCTCGCCTCAAGGCACGTACGTATAACGCGATGATCACCGCTCGAACGAGAAGCCAACCCTCCAACCCTCAAACCAAAGCCGAGGAGCTAAGCAGGGCGACACTCAATAACTTCATTGGCATGCTAAACGTCAACGTTGCTTATCACCAAGAAACACCACAACGCAAGTAATGTCATCGACGACTTCTTCCTGACCAAGATACGTTACACCGCCCTCTTCCTATCTGACCTCACATTGCTTTGCCATCGTTCAGATGCCTCCTTCACCACGGCTCTGGCGGCCTTCCGGCAACTCTCTTGGTTGTAGTACCTGCTTCTCCGAGTTACTCGCTACTGTAGCAGAGTCGAAGAAATATCCAATTGCACAAACGGCAAGTTTCGGGAAAATTGTGCGCACACCAAGATCCAACTCATCCTGAAAATGATAACTTCCCGAAGCGTCCGTCGCGGCCACGACGGGTTGCAGCCAAACGTGGGGTGATGGATGAAGGATCGTACTTAGCCACCATTTGGATGACCTCCTCATTCGGCATGAAATCCCAAACGCCATCCGAGGCTAGAACCTGCGAAGAGGGAAGTCGTTACCGCAGCTCACAGTACGCTAGAGTGGCGTCTCAGAGTGGCACCGTGCGACTAGCACGGAACCGGCCATGACGCGTCCGAAACACCGACAGCACCACAGCTCCTGTAGCTCAGTGGTTAGAGCGACGGTCTTATGAGCCGTAGGTCGTGGGTTCGACCCCCGCCGGGAGTATATCTCAAATAAGATATGCTTTAATTATAGCAATTCGCCTACAACCAACTTATCCTCATTCGATATAGTATGCTTAGATATCTCAGGCTCTGCAGTCACCCCGATGCTTGCTGCAATCGTGTCTCCAAAAGCTCTTGACATCGCGAGGCCAGGCAGGTCCTGAACACCACCACAAGTCCGGCCCAGACTGTCCACGTGCTAGGTTTCTCGGCCGACCTGTTTTTTAACCACACTCGGCTCGGCCCCATCGGCATACCGAAAATTCCTGTACGGAATGGTTCGACGCGACCGCCCATCCTTGTGATCCGTTTCAGCTCATCTGCGCGAATGACCTCACTCAATCCTCCGAGGAATGCCGATCACCAGGGCTATCAGGCTTGTGATCGTTCGACAGCGGGATAGCAGTCCAATGACCAACATTAGACCGTCGACCGAGGACTGCCCTCGAGTCCCCAGTGTTGGCACAGTATCTGGCGATTTTGCAGCTCTAGGATGTGGCAGGAGCAACGGAGCAGAGCCATGAGACCCGCGTCACATTTTCGAGTCCTTGATGAGCACTGAGACGCAGGAGCTCCCACTCAGTGTGACGTCCTAACACAAGAAACCGAAGGTCGAGTAGCAGAGCCTACGCGGATTGTTACACGGTGATGAAATTCATCACCGGAGAAACGAGAGCAGAATTACTCTGCGGTTTACGTTGCTTAAGCCTCGGAGTTGGGCGAGCAAGCCACTATGAACAGAGACAAGGCGGCAGTTCTCACCATATCAGCGCTCAACACAGCCTGGTTGGTCTTCTTGAACGCTCTATCCAGCGCCTTCCTAGTGCTCGTACTGAGGCACAACATGCGCTACACACTCACCGACAGCAGGGCCTGGCATTCGATCCGGAACGTCGCAGCCGAGGATCGAACCCGGGACCTACTCCGAGCGGGCCAGCTCTCTCATGAGAGACTGCGGGAGCTGACGACTTATCAATCCGCTGACCTTGTGCCCGACCACACCATGGCCGTCGGCCACCCCAAAGAACGAGCACTTTTGAGCTCGGTCCTGACATCATAGAGGCAGCCCTAGAGCAGGCCTGGCAGCAGCCGAAGCTACCTCAGTGGTCCAGTAGGAATCTTGGTTCACCTTCCGAGGATTCACAGGCACCCTTCCCGTCTGACTGAATGCTGCGTAGCCCGAAACCCCACCGACTTGGGCTGATGATAACGCTGAGCCTAATCATGGATCCATGAACAGCTCCAAGAAAATCCCTCCGAGGGCTACTCTCACAATCACCAGTTTGATGACTCGATTCATGAATAGCCGCTAAGCCATCGGCCTCGTACCTGAATCCCCCTTCGCAACGCTCAAGGATTGCCAATTCAGACGGAACTCAGCGTTTTTAGTCGCCGTGACGTTACCCAATCTTCGGACTGAATTGGCTGAGTCGTCTCCTCGACGCGTGCGGGCCCTCGGGCGGTCTTTCGGGAGCTCTGCCACGCTGTGGCTCTGAAGAACGGTTGATGCAGATTTCGCCATTAAACTCAGCTGGTGATCCCTCTCTATCATACACTCGAGGAAAGCCTAGCAAGATTGTTTTACTGGACACCGACAGCGTTGATGCCACGAGCAGACGATTGGAAGGCGGCGGGAATTTCGAAGAAACGAATGACATGCTACACAGCACGAATGGCTTCGACGAGAGGTAGACGAACAGTGACAACACAACGGTGAAGTCGACGCTCGAAGCTCTGAGATCCGCGTAGGAGAAGGCGTGTACCAGGGTGGTACGAGATAATAAGGGTAGAAGCTGGCCTCTCAACTTAGAGATGCGACGCTCTCCTTTGTAGGACTTAGGCTACCGAGAGGGATGGGTGTAGCGATGGCGAGGATGCGCTACTGCTATGAATAGTGTTGGTACGGTAGAAATGCGCTGGCCCACCGACCCTATCACCAACCGAAAAGATGATGAACACGACGTCGCCCCTTCACCCGCCTCACCCGCTGCCTCTGCCGAAACAAGCGGGGCCTTCTCGTGTTGGCCTGACCTTCGTCTACCATCCTTACCACCAACCATGAGGAAACTCAAGAGTAGTTCAGAAAACAGCAGCGCACAATACCAACACGAGCTGCTGGACTCACCGGACACGCTAGGGTCATCACCAGCGATGCGGCCCTCCCGCGAAGGTTGCCAGAGTGTTTGAGAGCGACGTATTGAGAACACAACGCCCGAGTTATGCCGTCCAGAATCCAATCTTTGATCTGCTGTCTTTCCTTGTCAGCAACCATTCAGCGTAGCCTCTCTTCGGAGCAAGATAGGATCCGCGGAATGTGCTCATCGAGAGGAGACAAACTTCCACTCGACAATTACGCGTGATACACTTCTGAGTCACCAAGATTGACGCGAAAGCTACCAAACGCGAAGGCCGAGGGATGCTGCACCAGGCGGGCTCAAGCCGCAGCGCGAAGCGTAGCCCAAGTCTATTGGGAAGAGATCTACATAAATCATTAAATGGGGTAAATCATGAAGTAATCCTAGCCCGGTCTCATGAGAGGACCTCGGTGTCCTTAGAATGACAAGGGTAGCACCAATAAGTAATAATAACGGATTTTCGGTTAGTCTTCTCCAGTATCCGGGAGCAACTACGAAGCTTCGAGTGAACATCGGTCAGAGATGACGATGATGCTGTTCTTCTTCCATCTGGCAATGTAGACGCCAAAAAACGGCAATAGGATGGAAGTGCCGTATAGGGCCCCCCTCAGCGGTGTCTTTAAAGACACAGGAGCACTGGGAGAAGCTTAGACCTCAGTGAGAGCCACGTGCTCTCCTCCGAGCATGACAAAGAGGACATCATCGCCTGCGAAGGTCACATAAGAGAAATCAATAGGCGTCACATATTTGGTTCGACAGACAGATCTCACACTCTGATGGAACTCGGCCAAGGTGGTACCTTCACCAGATGGAAGCACATCATAGTACTCGTACGAGTCACCAGTCCGAGGTACAAGGTGAAAGCGAACGCGACGAGTACGACGTCCTTCACACTTCGCCCTCATGCTCACAAAACCATCGGTGTCTATGTCGTAGCTCAACCAAAATCGCGGATCCATACACTCCCTGTAAACGAACCTTCCGGGCTTCCAACTGCGTGTCACCCTCTTGAAAATGATCTCTTCTCCCCGAAAAGTTGCGGAGATAGTGTCGAGATCTTCGTAGTAGATAATAGACAAGTCGTCGAGTTTGATACCCATCGGAGGGTATTCATCATCGACCTCTGTAATCCCACCCGCCACCATAGACAATTGCGTGAGCATGTACCAATCACGCAGACTGTGTCTATGCCCCTCGAAGTCTACGGTGAAGGCGTTGGACGAGAGCCTCTTGAGAGGGTATGGGCCGAGACGGAAGGAACTTGACTTGGCATCAGGGAACCACTCGGTGGGTTCAACAGTAACATTGACGCCGAACGTAACTTCATAGTTCTTTTCACCTCATAAGTAATACTGTAGTACGCCGTCGTGTGGACGAATACGCCAAAGTGCTGAGCCTCTGCGATAATCGCAAACTGAACGACCATCAACCGAGTCGGGAGGAAAGTTCATCATTCAGGCGAGGCGAGTCTCGTGGAAAGCTAACGAGGATAGGGCTCAAACAGAAGCGCGGCATGAACCAAGATGCGATGAACGCATAAAAAGTGCATCGCCCCGGTGTCACGTCACCGCGGGACACGCTGCTCGTGGAGCCTCCGCCTGCTGTGATGATCATCAGTCCGCAGTCACCATTGATATGTAGGTTTGAGTAAGAAATTACAAAGGTAATCTTGCCCTGTGGTTGCGCGATTTTCAGACCGCTGGCGAGACCTCGAAATTTCCGAATTCAAACGGAAGTGACTTCCAGTCGCGTTATCGACGAAGGGGTCAGTGAGCAGTAGTGTGTCGTCCACAGACGGGCATGTCATAAACTGCGATATTGTCCACTGCTAGGCTTTAGGGATTCACCATTAGACTACTGACGAGATAAAATTGAGCTTCACTTCTGCAATATTCATCTGCTTATTGAGTTACCCGGACCACACAGCGCCAGGAAACCGGTAGGAACTCAGCATGGCCAGGTGAGAAAGATTTCGTTGCGCTGCTTAAAAGTAAATCGTACCGTTAACAAAAGTGGAGTAATAGGACTACAAACGCTGACTCAATTCCATCAATCCCGAAGAGTCATTCAACAATCCATGCCTTCACTCCTTCGCGGTCTCTCAATAAGCGGACCTTTCTCATGCCGTCTGATTGGCATCATACAACTACGGAGTAACTTCCGAGTGGGCCGGCAAAGGTCACCATAACATCACAGATTGAGACGGCAATCTACACGTGATGACAGCTTCTATAGTTCATTGGGAAGATGGTTGGAAGCCATCACCGCTGATGCCGCCTTCCCTTGAATGCTGCGAAGTGATACTCATCACTCACTCTGAGACCCCGCCGAGTTTCAACATGCGCCCCGCCAGAATTAACGTGCAAGTTGCTGGGAAACGCAATGGCCGGGACGTGGAGTGCACAGTCGGGCGAAGCCACAACACAGGGCAATGCGCTGATGAATAAGAAGAAAGATTTACTCTATTCAAGGGGTGGGGTACTTAATAAAAAATCTCAGCTCTGTCGTCTTTTGCGAGAGGGTTGTGATAATGAGCTATGATTTATAACAATAATCTATTCGTGAATCGGCCATTCAGACTCAGATAACACGCCAATGGAAATTACATGTTAGGGAAACTACGGGGACCGGAAGACGGCGTCTCCAACACGAGACCGATACGATCTCTAATGTTCATGTCACCAAAGCGGACGATAACAGAATAGGACAGAATACAGGAGGTTATGGAGGACGATTCCGGTTGCTAGTTCGTCGATTCTCCCTCAACACTCATAGAGTGCTCATTTCGTCACTAAAGCCACGGCGACATCTCCGAGCCTCACCAAGATGACGCCATCAGCTGCGAAGGTGACACGGGAAAAATCATTGTCAGAAACGTATCTCAATCTGCAGGTAGTCCTCATCCGCTGACGGAACTCATCTAAGGTTCCTTTTCCAGCCGGCACAACGTCGTAGTGCTGGTAGTTAGCACTACCGTCGCGATGGACTAGCTTAAAGGTAGCTGGGCTGATACGTTTCTCATCGCAGGCAGCTTTGATATGGACCGAGCTGTCACTGGAAACTTTATATCTGAGCGTAAGCCTCGGTTTCATGCAATCCTTGTAGACAAATTTGCCCGCCGCTAAACTACGGGACACCCGACAGAACGAAATTGCGTCGTCTTGGGTGAGTTAACGGTAAGAGTGTCAGGACCTTCGTACTGTAGAACAGTCAAGTCGCCATCAGTCATACCAATAGGAGGGTAATTACCATGGGACTCAATGACACCACCGTCCACCATAGCTTTCTCCATGGACATATACCAATCGCGAAGGCTGTGTTTATGCCCCTCGAAGTCTACGGTGAAGGCGTTGGACGAGAGCCTCTTGAGAGGATATGCACCGTACTGGAAAGAACTCGATTTGGCATCAGGAAACCACTGGCTGGGCTCAACAGTAACATTGACGCCGAATGTAACTTCATAGTTCTTATTCACCTCATAAGTGATGCTGTAGTACGACGCCTTGTGGACGAACATGCCAAAATGCTGGGCCCCTGCGAGAATCGCAACCTGAATGACCACCAACCAAGTCGGGAGGAAGTTCATCATTCAGAAAAGACGAGTCTCCAGAAGAGCTAACACTGACAAAACTAGAATGTAGAAGATGCAATTGGATTGGACATCCCCAAGATTCTCCGAACAATAGCGTCACGCGGAGAAAGGCTGCGATGAACGCGGAAAGAGCTCATCTTAGGCGTCACGTCACCGTATGACGCGGTTGGACAGCTTGTCATCATTGACAGAGAATCTTGTCACGCTCTCGATCTAAGTGACCTCGCGACTGTCCGTACGGGTACAGAATACCTCGCAATCTGACAGAGCTCATTGCAACTACTGCGACTCGAAATTCGCAAAAATCAAAATCAGATTATCGAATTTTAGATACCGCCCCAACGCCTGATACTGTTGGCTGTGTGCTCGACAGGTAACCTGTCACAGGTTGTCAATGACAGCTACTTGCCTCTACGCTGGGCACTTAAGCTTACCCGAGCTCGAAGCTATGTGACATCCCCATACTGCTGTTGGTTTGGGGGATCTGCCCTTTGGATGGCAGAGCCTCTTACCGTAGGCGAGGCCTCGGAGTCGAAACGGAATATCAAGAAGAAGTTTCATAACGCTGCGTTTTCGCTGGAAGGACTAGCCAGTAAGATTACCGAACCAGGACAAAAGGCTTCCCTCACAAAGTAGACCTGGCCATGACCAAATAAGAAGAATACCTTTTCATTCAGTAAGAGACTGATTGATTGGAGAACATCTTCCGAGTTGGGCCGTCTGCAGCTCAATCTTTTATCTCCTGTCTCATCGTCAACAGCAGCTTAGCTCAGCTTCAGCATGGCTTCTCGTCCCACTCGAGTTCGACCGTCCGCGATTCAGCGTTTCATCTACTGTCTCATCGCAATCAGCAGCTCAGCTTCGGCGTATCTTTCTACCCCAGCAACATAGAGCTATCCGCGGGATACACACTGCTCATGTTCCGTCGCAACTCGACAAGCAGCGCCGTTGCGGGAACTGTAATGACAAGTGGCAACGCGTTCCCAACCCTGCCAACCAGGAGAGGACTCCCATAGGGGCCTGCAAACCCTCGCCATCCTCAGCACTAGCCACGGAGTAACACTCAAAAAGTCCAGCAAACAGCAGCGCACAGCAGTGCTGTGCTGCCAGCATCATCAGCGACGGTCCAATACGAATACATAGGTGTAATCCAAACTTGATCATAATTTTCTTGCTTGCCGCTAAGATGGTTGAAGACGGCAAGCACCGCTCAACGCATCCTTCAGGACACCCGCACATCCGCTGTCAGCTCAGCCAGCAGTTAGCCCCATTTCCTCCCACCGCCGAGCTGACCCGTTCAACTCCGGTGTGAAACACCGAATGGAGTGACCCCAAGTTAAAGTCCCCAACGCGTAACCGGCTCGAAGTTTCGCCGCTTTGGCGCGTCCCATGGCCACCACCGATGGCTGAGGCTGCCGTTACTGGTTGACTCCATCTATGCGACTGCACCCGGTACACCGGTCGACCTCTGCCACAGCAGTCTTGACCTCACAACTTCCATCGGCTATTATAACCCATCCACGTGGTCACCGAATAACTCTTCACTACGAACCCCGTCACACAATGAGTATGCCACGGTCTCACCGCTTCCACTCCGCGGTACAGTGGAAGTGGTGAAAGTGTGACATACTCCGACGATTACCGGTTGAAGTCTCCACCCGGTAGTCGTCTGCAGGCTCTGGAGCTTATTCTACCACCGAGAGCCCCTCGGAACTGGTCTGACCTCTCAACCGCTTCGAATACTCGACCGGCGCCTTTTTTTTATGACTCTACGCCACTTCGCCCTCGTGACTTCCACTTTGAGGGGACATCTCGCAGCCGTGCATTTAGAGCCCTTTTGGCCGGAAGACTAGATTGTGTTAAGCCCGAGAGGGGCGCCTGTACTTTCTATCACCAGTGAGAGTGTATAGCCGGGGAGTTGCCTAAGAAAATTGAACACTTCGGACGCGCGAAATCAACGGCGGGCGCCCCATGGCGCTGAAACGGTCGATGAAATCGTTGATCTATATATCAATAAATTCCGCACTTCAAAATGTATATACCACCCAACTTTTAAATCCAAATGCTACTTGTGAACCGAAAAAATCTTCGTTTTCCGGATTTGTCTAAGAAAAATGCTAGACAGAGCGACGATGGATAGGGAAGGAGATATACTCCATCCGACAGAGCGACGATGGATAGGGAAGGAAATAAAAAGTCTCGGTTTCGTCGCCTTTCGCGAGCGTGTCGTTATGAAAATGATTTATTAGTGAATCAGCCATACATATGCACCACACCGTCTGTCTCTAAGGCCCTAAGTATCGATTATCGTAGCTAGCACGGCACAACCGTTCCCGAGTCCTTGTAAGTGAGTAGCCATCTGTCTTTGCAGCAATTCCCCAATCCGACCTGCTGTGCTCCTCGCCTCCTGCGAGTGACCATCCCGTCCGTCGTATCAACTACTACTATCATCAGAGTACAGCTTTGGTTATTCTATCGCTGGTCCAGTTGCTCATCCCCCTACTCTACTATATTATCAGTAGAAGGTATCTGCATCAGATCCGGGAGTGTTACGTTATTCAGTCATCATGGTTGCCAACAGCAATACGCAGGGGCAGATAACACGCCTCTGGATTACATATTAGGGAAACTACGGGGACCGAAAGACGACGTCTGCAGCACGAAATAGTGTTATTAGTCGTGAGATCACTAACGATAGTAGGACTAATCCGCGATTGACGAACAGAATAGGCTGGGAAGAGCCGATAAATGAAAAGGAGCGACTACGAGAATAGCTAACTCGTAAAGATCGATCAACGTCAGGTGTATGCGCATAAACAAAGGCGCGCAGAACCTGAACGGCACTGCCAACAACTTTAACAGATAAGTACGATCTCTCATGCTCATGTCATCAAACTAGACGATAAGAGCATAGACCAGCAAAAAGGAAATAATGGTCCATTTCTAATGGAGGCCGATTTCGGCTGCTACTTCGGCGATTCCCCCTCAAAACCCATAGGTTGTTCATTCCTTCACTAGGACCACGTTGGCCTCTCCGAGCCTCACACGCATGACGTCATCTGTTACAAAGGTAACAGGGGAAAAATCAGTACGAAAGACATATCTCGCTCGACAGACAGACCTCATCTGTTGACGGAACTCCTCTAAGGATCCCTCCCCAGCTGGCTCAACGTCATAGTACTGGTAGCTAGGACTACCATCACGATGGACAAGCGTGAAGGTTACCCGGCGAGTACGATTCCCATCGCAGATAGCTTTGATGCCGACTTTTCCGTTAGCAAGAACCTTATAACTGAGCCTGAGACTCGGTTTCATACAGTCCTTGTAGACAAACTTGCCCGCCTTGAAACTGCGTGACACCCTACTGAACGAAATTCTCTCGTCTTGAAAATCAGTGGAGAGGGTGTCAGGACCATCGTCGTACTGTAGAACAGTCAAGTCGCCATCAGTCATACCAATAGGGGGGTATTCACCATCGGACACAGTCACACCACCGGCCACCAAAGCTTGCTCCAGAGAAATATACCAATCACGAAGACTGTGTTTATGTCCCTCAAAGTCTACGGCGAAGGAACTTTCCGTTGACCTCCTCAAAGGGTATGGACCGTACTGAAAGGAACTAGACTTGGCATCAGGAAACCACTCGTTGGGCTCAGCAGTGACATTGACGCCGAACGTGACTTCATAGTTCTTATTCACCTCATAAGTAATACTGTAGTATGCCGTCTTGTGGATGAACATGCCAAAATGCTGAGCCTCTGCGATAATCGCAACCTGAATGACCACCAACCAAGTCGGGAGGAAGCTCATCATTCAGAAAAGACAAGTCCCCGGAATGGCTAACACAGACGGGACTCTCATAGGAAAGATGCGGACATCTCAAGATTCCCCGTACATGAGCGTTCGATCAACGAAGATGTATGGACACAAATTAGGCTGGTCTTGGGTGTCGCGTCACCACGGGACGCCTTCAGCTTAGTTGTCACCTGCGATGGAGCATCATGTCACGGTCTCGATCGCTGAGTGACCTGGGGACTGCTCGAAGGGATGCATCCCTGCATCGATGCACTATCCTCCGCAATGATAAACGCATACTAACTTAGTATTACTAACAATCTCGATGTGCCAGAACACATGATGGATTGCCAACCGTTTCGCGACCATTATCCGGAGCCGATCTTCTAGAGGTTTGGACGAAGTCACATACCGTCCGTGAAGCCGGCCGTGTGGGGACATTCGACACAAAGGCGCAGCAGTGGGACACCAGTTGCACTGCTGGTGCTAGTATAAAGCCCGGTTTCCGCCTTCGTGTTAGTAGTAACACCCGCACTGGTTGACTCAACAACACCTGGGATGGACATGTAGGTGAGCTCGTCGCCATCCAAAGGATGAGACGGGCTGGACGTGTCTAGTGCCGTTACCATAGCGAGGTGTTTGGGTTGGATACTCCTGGGCATGCAAGTCCGTTGTCGCTTGAAGCACGCGCGCACAAAGATCTCGATTCTGCGACCAGGCAGTCCGGGACAGATTCCTCAGCGAGGAGGGACAACCTGTCCCTCTTGGCTGAGAAATCAGTCGAACCACCCACACCAGAAATATGGTCACGAAATTCTCCCTGCATTCCAATTACCCCCGACGCGAGGCAGGTGGCCCGGGCAACACTGTCACACGACAGGGGTGGCAAAAAGGGGACTATCCGTCGGTGACCACAACGGTCAATGCGACCTGTGGTCGGCTGGACTACAGCCCTGGTACTGATCGGATGATCACACCTGGCCGGAAGCAGAAATAAATTATCCCTGAACAACCTGCGAACACTTCCTAGACTCAGCAGAGAACAGAAGCGACCCACGACGGGGCCCGATAGAAATTGGATGTAACTTCCATCCAGTTCATATCGGGCTCCTTCCGCTGCACAAGTATGGGGGAATCTTCCTCCGGAACGACTCAATAATTTACACAACCAACCCGGAGACAGCTGGAAACAGTGTTGGTACGTAGTGTGGGGCCTCTCGACTGGGTGGATCACCCCCAACAACTGGCGGTCGACTAATGACGTTTCTGAATGCTTCGCCGGATAGTCGAACCCTTCGTGGCAGCCATCGGACCTAACGAACCAGCTGACAAATCTGGACAGAGCACGCGTCGACCTAAGATACTTCTCTGACGACCAAGAGTCTCCAACACCAGTCCCCCTGCTCCCCCACCTCTGGCAGTGCCCTTGTTGATAACAACAGGTTTGCCCTTCTTAGCCATCAACAACGCGGCTGCAGTGGACTTGGTTCCCTTCATCAACTGCCTCGCCTTGCCTCCAACCACGCCCTTCCTCGATGCTGCCAACACTGACAGCTTCCTTGCCGACTCGGATCGCTCAATGGCCGCGTTCTGATGCGACGTGACGAAACCCTTGAGGTCGTCCTCGAAGGCTCTGAAGAAGCAGCGAAGTACCACAACTCGAACTACTCCTGACACTCAGGTCAGCGCTAACGAGAAACCATCCTAGTGCGCGAGGGACCTGGCTCATCCGATGGATCGCAGCTGATGCGAAGTACATAGCTAACCGGCTTCCTCAAGGGGCGCCAATGCAATAGTCGGCGATGTCGTTCTTACTGCAATACAGGCTGAGAGTATTTGGCCATAGTCCTGCCTCGGTCCGCCTCGACAAGCTTCTCCGCAGCTGCAAAGTGGGGCTCCCTGAAGCAATTCTATTCTGCTCGGACAGGCTTGCCGAAGGTCCCCGGTTCGAACCCCGGCAACTACCTTTTCATGAAGTCCATCGCTTGACGCAACAGTACCGGATCTCGTGATGCCGTGACTCCCAAGCCAGCCAGAACTCGCCGTGTTGACCTAAAGATACCACACCATCAACAACTAAATAACCCCTGTCAACTACTCAACTCTCGAACAGCGACACTGCAAGAAATAACAGCGTCAAACATAATTATTCGATTATTAAAGATTCTGTTGTTGATAGCCTACCCTCATTACTACAACATTCCATTCAATGCTATCAAGCACAGTTTCCCTCACCCGCGGATAACTGAGCAGTCGGTTTCTAGTCCAAACGCTCGAGCGAAGAGGTGCCATCGATCGGGCCTGATCTACCTACCCCTGCATGAGCTGGACATTCAACCGAGCACCATCGTAACCGTAGTCGACAACATTGGCTGAAGAGCCAGTAGAAGTTACAGCCTCGCCAGAGGTGGCGAGGACCTGACACGGATCACAGGCATTCTTAGCAACACTTTAAGAAACGTCGGGTGCAGGGATCGAACCGAAAGACTCCACTAGTTGCACCACGCTTTCGATCACTCGCGATTGAATCTGGTACGATCGATCGTATAATCACCAGCAACCCTCACACGAACGACACCCTCCAGCCGGTACCATCATACCACTCCAATCACAAATCCCATTCCTCTACTTACATCGGCGAGCTGTCCAACATCGAGATCAGGCTTCGCTGAAGCTCCTGCCTTGGACGCCTTCTTACTGCGATTCTTCTTACCCATGGTGGAGAGGAAGGCGAAGCTGAAACCCTGACTGCCCAGAACTATGCAGGCTCCCCACCACCGTAGACTCAGAGCGCGGGTAAGATGATAGTTCCAATTCAATACTCCAGACTAAACCGGCGCGCTCGTCGCGACCAGGGTTTCCTGTAAGATGAAAAAATATTGTTTTTGCTCCTGGCCCACGAAAAAAATATAATCATGCTTTCAGATGATTCCACCGACAAGACACCAGTCGATCGCTCCCTTCTTGAAAGAAAAAGACAACCTCTTCAAACCTTCCCAATACTCGAGGCCCACTAAAACCCAAAAACGTGAAGGCCGCTCAGAGTGCCATATCAGAAACGTGACCAATTACTCATCCAACCACCATCACAGTCCAAAAACTCGTTTCAAAAACCCTTTTTCTCTCCTCTCCTTCTTCGCCTCTTCCAACATAAATTTCTCCTCGACTTCTCGTTTTTTCGAGATTCTGTGAATCATATCTTTTTTCTGCGACTCCCAGGAGGCCGGCAATAAGTCCAGGTAGCCTCTGTACTCCCCATTTCGTGCAACATGCAGCACCTTTATAATTTTCTGGATCTCACTCGCCTCGAACTCATCCTGAAATTTGTGCACGTACGCCAGAAGGCGACCCAACCGCGAACCATCCCTCATCCACGCCGCGAAGTTTCCATCCGCATCCTCAGGTCGATCCACGTTCTTCTCAAGCGTCCCAGATTCTATCAGCCCCAGTAAAATGTAGCATGCATCAGCTGTACTCATCTTGCTGACATTAGTAACGTTATCTTCAATACCAACAACCAGCTCGCTGCATAATCGATCACCCAATCGATTTACTATGCTCTGCACATCAATAACATCCTTAACTTTCGCCATCTGTTCACTACACTGCGCCAACCTAGCGAACTGAGCCGGGCCCATGTACCCGACACTTCCCTCCAAAACCGGTACCACATCTTCCACTATTTTCTCCAGCGCATCACACTTGCTGTATATCCACAGCAACCTCACAAGATACCTCGGCGTGATATCATTTCGAAGATGCTCCTTCTCATGGAGTATCTTAGCCAATCGATCAAGATACTCCTCATGATAAATTCCCAATCTCGCCAGCGCCCAGGCGATCGATATGTGGCTAACCAACGGAATGGTCTCTCCTAAGTCGTCCAGCCTGTGCTCCAGCTCAGGCAAGACACTCTGCATGATCGGCAAGTCCATACCAATCGTCTTGTCCGTGGCTGCCGAGTCGGCAATCGCTACGATAATATCGCACACCTCCGCCGTATCATATCTACAAGCATCATCATCACCATCAACCACCTCCGATCGCCCTAACACCATCCGCTAGTGTAGTAGACAGCTTAGTGAAGTTTACTGTGACTTTGAACTCAATTTGTTGTAAACTTCTCTGCCCGACCCTACTGTACGAACTTTTACGGACAAATGCTTCTGCGCGCTATTCGAGCGAGGGATTGCCAGACACGAACAAACCGAGTAAAGGCAGAATAGAATCGATCGCCTTAATTCTAATATTCACAAAAGTGTACAATTAGACCCACCCTACGGAACGCCTAACCTAACCCATTATTCCACTACAATCACAATCGTCGAGTTTTCCCACAAAATTCTCCGAACACTTCCCACCTCTCCAATGCTTCCTTCAATCTCGGTATTAATATCTCCCGGACTGGATATCCCTGATTCGTCTCCTTCTTCTCAATTTCGCGGCGCGCGAAGGTCCTCACCAACCCAATCAAATTCAGCGCGCTGTAATCGTTTATAGTTTCCTAATTCACATACCACAAATCCACCACTTCTCTGTCCAATCCAACCCTACTTTTATCCTCTCAGTTAGCATATCAAACAACTCAGTGTCATCCGGAAACAGAGTCTGGCAAGCCGGCAACACATCAACCTGAGATGGACGACGTCAGTACGGTCCGCCTGATGTGGGAGAATTGCGGTACGACTTTCTTTTCGAAAATCTCCGACCACAGCGTGAACCAAACCGTTACGCAAAGCACTTCGCGATAACTTTCTCAAATTGGCGAGCTACTCGACCACCTTCCGCAGACGTAGTGATAATGATTTCAGAAATCGGTCAACACAGTTTCAGAGTTGTTTCATCACCCAGTGTTCGGTGGTAAAGATCATTTGCATGACAGTTTGGTTCACACTCAAGGCAAATCATTCGATCCTGGGCATCACTCCCTTCAAGCATCCCACACGCTAACACAGTAGCCCTTTACCCCATTTTGACCGAGCCATTAGCTGCAGCCTTCACCTCCATCCAGCAGCCGAAAGCACACCCACTAGTACAATCTCAATAGCCGTAAAGGCCACCATTCTGGACTTGATCATTTCCGCGAGATACTCCATCAAGGGTCCGTTACCACTGGTGTCCCTTCTGTACGTGTAGAGGGCGTAGCCTCGCGTCAGCTGCGTCAACTCTGCTGGGGTGTATGTCTAAGAGACGACATGAGCCTCCACAACAAACGACGCCCACAAAAATTTTTTTCATATTGAGACTGCTCGAAAAGCCAGTGGACACGATCCACTAAAGAACGCTATTTCCATCAACCTTCATACAGCCCTTCGCACGCCATCCAACGTCCCCAGGGTTCGAACCCGGATCGGCTGAACAGAAGTGCACTCTGAGTATACTTCAAAAAATGAAACTAGGGAATCGCACTCTCGCCGGGAATCCGGAAATTTTGTAAACAGTTCCAATAAATTATCTCACATCTACCACAGCAGGCCCCGCTTCCCCGCCAGAGCCGCGTTCTACTTTGATATTAAAGCGTATACAGTTCTCCATGTGAGGTATCAAGGTCTCTTCTATGAAGTCTTCCGGAAGCCTCGACGGCATCACCAACGCCTTCGTCTCTTCAGGAGACATAACCTTGCGAACCCTGCCAGCAACAAGATGCGTTCACTTTCAACTCAATCAGCCGCCGGAAGTGCGCCCCAGCATACGGGCGCGCCCTCGACCCGAAAATAAGACGCACAGTCACGACGGGAGACAACAACCGCCTTGACAAGCTGAGAGGCCTAGTAACACATAACCAGCCAAAAACCGCTCCACCGTACTAATCCCACGACACTCCAAAAGAAAAACTTCGCCTCGGCTTGGTTCACATGGTTTGTTGACGCAAACCCTTCCAGGCAACTGCTCCGCCATGTAACGCCCCTCTTCATTACCGTTTAGTCCTTTCCACCACCGCCTGTCTATCAGCCCTCAACTCCTCGGTAAGCTCGGCACCCGTCCACTCCGAGCCAGCGTGATGATGATCATGCGAATGCCACCGTTTACTCACAACACAGCTCCGACTCGACGCCCTGTACCAGCTCCTCAGAAGCATGTGGAAAGGCCGACACTAAGCTGTCCCAAACTGTCATCCCATAATACAAAAACCTCCCGCACGCCACAAAATTCCCCACTCAACCATTACCCTATACCAGCTCCTCGAAAGCATACTCAAGCGGAGCCCGACAACAACCTGCCATCATTCATGACATGAAAACTTCCCGCGCGCCACGAAATCCCCCTATTCAACCACTATCAACTCTACCAACGTTCGCCTAGAAACAGTCACTTGTACGTCGATTGACTGAATTTCACTCCAGTGACCGGACAAACGCCCAGACTCGGGTCAGCACACTGTATGTGGACACAGACATTATTCGGATACACCACGAAAGGCTTCGAAGATACATCTCCGTCACTCGCCACGAACCTCCTATTACATACCGGGCAAGCCTTCTCTTCCGACATCACCACATACCTGTAAAATACCATATTCAAAACAGCGATATCTCTCCGCAACAGAGTCGAGATCTTGGCGGCTCGCAAATTTCAACAGGTAACCCATTCTCCGCTATGCTGGCCCGGCAAGATTACGCTCCGCTGGACTCTTGCTTTGCAAATTCACCCAGTATTTGGTCCAGCTCGAACCAGGTAAGTCTGCTCAGTAGTACCTCGACCTCTCCTTCTGCCATTCTGAATATTCGTCCAAGAACACCGAGCCCATCATCTTCTCGGCGGCCATTACTGTATCCTCTGCGGTGACCGGTGTTGAGACACACGCAGATCGGAGATATCTGTCCAATAGAAACACCAATGAGTCTCCCTAGGAGAATTTGGGAGAAAACTCTAAGCTGCAATTCAGCGAACAACAAGACTTTCCAAGCTTAGCATCTAGAATGAGTATCCGACCTCAAAGCTTCTTTTCCTCACTAGGATCCTCCCCGCAATGGGCCCCATTACCTTATTGCGGCAACATCCACGGGCATATCATCTGGTAGCAGATCCAACACTCTAGACGGGTCAAGCTGTAAGTAATGACGATTGAGCACTGCTAGCGCCTCCGATGTTCGAGATAACTCCAATAACAGAGAGACCAGTAGCAACAGCAAGCCCTGAGAAGGACAATGAGAATCTTGATATCAAACCAAACGATCACCATAAATTATACCATATTAACATTCCTCGCAGAGAGCCTATCCGTACCACAAATTTCGTAGATCCTTGCGAAGCAGATTATATGACACATGCCAGCTACGTGGTAGCAACTCAAATCTTAGTAAACATGATGGGCCCCTAGAGTTGGACCAAGGGGATATCTCCTCATCATACAACGATGAACGTCTGTGAGTATGGCACGAGATCCTGATTTCACGACATCCTTCATAGGTTCCAGTCACAGGAAACAGTCCATCAACTAACCATCCTGGTATCGAAACGAAGGCTCCCTAGCATTGATCTGCTCATCGTCGTGACAGAAATAGTCCTCCAACGGAGCGTTCAGCAGAGTGGTGGCTCTATGCTCTTGGGGGAAGATCAGCTCAAACACTGTATGAGACGATCTTATCGCCCGGATACTGGTCTATAATCACATTTCCCAGCTCTCCCTCATTTTATATGGATTCCATAGGTCCTTTCGCCGTTCGACGTCGACGACTGCCACATATTCTATCGTGCATCGAAATTCAACTTCGCCAATGACGCAGCTCAGCCTAACGTGGTTCAGACTGTGCCATTGCACAGGTATACTCAGACACATGGCAAGGTTCATCCGTGAAGAAGCGAAGATGGCGGTCCCGGTACCTCGCGGGCGGTCGCGATGACACACGTCTACCAAGCGTTCAATCACTCCACATCATCAGGGCCAACAGCTAGGGCCTAGTTGCTAGGCCGTCTTTGACGAAATGTAAAAATTTTTTTAGAGTATGAGATGCCGTAAGACGAGGACATCTGACGAACTCTGGTACTTACTGACAATCTGAACTTCTAATCAAACTCCACTTCCGCGGAATCGTTCAGAGAACGAGCCAGGGAGACTAGCTTGAATGAGTACTCGATGAGAGCCAAGCTTGAAGCTGTCTCTGTAAGGGTGTATACCGCGAAAGCCCAAGGCATAGTCACGCACAATAGCTCTGGTCAGGTGCGAGGGAGTCATCACACAGTACAGAACCGCCTCTCCCGAGCTGATGTAGTGGCCTGCGTCGACCGACCCGCTAGCCTTACAAAAGAAAACTACAGCCCGTCTGCTGGGCCGAACCTTGCATCACGGCCTGTTCAACTGCCATTGCATCCGATTTCACTTCTTGGCCCATCATTTTCACAAGTTTCACCCGAATAATCACATCATCCACAGCCCGAACACGTCCCACGTGATATACTAATCCCCCAGCAGAGAGGCGTTATGATGCTGGACCACCCTGCCTCAATAGTACCTTATCATCACCGCAATACTCCTCTCCCCTATCCAAACACTCTAACAGGGCATCCCTGTGGCGACCCATCCGACCCAAGAGAGCCTGGAACGACAGCGTCTAGTCACACAGACTGCCTACCACTACAAGCTACCATCCTCTCAACCGGCTCCAAATTAACCGCCTCGTCCATCACTTTTTCAGCATCGATCTTTGCGTCACTCTTCAACAACGGTAATAACTTTCCCTCTTAGCTGCGGGAGTCTAAGGCACGAATTGTAACCCGAAGGTCCCCGGTTCCATCCCTGCTACCTTCATATACAGTATCGCCAACTGAGTCCTGAGCTCTGTCCGTTCTTCCTCGCTGCACTGAGAGTCCTTCTCAATTTTCTTACTAAGATACGCTTCCAACACCTGAAGATATCCGATCCACCCCGAAACATCAAAACCTCTCAACTGTCCTCAGCTCCACAAGACAACCATCAAACTAGCAAGAGAATTACGAGCCCCGATGTTTCAAAATTGTACAGCGAATTTTCGCTCTGTGACGAGTACATAGGAAGGAACATGTAGTTGTCGTCACAGAGCGAAACTTCGAAAATCGTAGTCGTCGACTACAGCCTGTCCCGTATGAGGCCCTCGCCTTTTTTAGATCACGATCCTCCAACTCTTGTACACAACGCTAACACTGCTAGGTCCAAATCCCTACGATGTGACCTCTACCCATAGTGATCGTGAGACGCCCTCCCTGCATTACCACAGGCGATGGTTCCAAGTCCTTGATAACCTTCTCAGCCGGAAGTGGTGATACTAAATCGATCCAAGCTTCCACAGCAGCATCGAAGCGCCTCGTATCCGATCCAAGCGTATCAAGGCATCTGAGACAACCCATATAGGAACTCACCATGCATGAGAGTAACATAAAATATCGCTAAAACGTCTGAGCCCAGAATCGAACCAAGGACCTTGTGAGTGATACCTCACTACCTTCCCAAGCTCTTCAAAAATCGTCTCTCCTTCTCCACAGTCCATCGCTCAGGGTCCGATCGTCTCGCCTCGGCCAGGCTCTGAAGTAGCCTCTCAGCACTGTGAGGTAGGCATTCATCGAGGGCAGATAAAGCGCGCACCCGCGAGGATTCCTCTTCTCCTGGAAAGAATACTATCATCCGTGCTAATACGAAGACGACACAGCCGACGGCCATTCACTTCATCGCTGATCTCGATCCCTCATTTTCAGAGAAAAAAAAATTCCACATCAACCTAGGATTCCTTTTATCCGGTCGATACCCATACCCTACTGACCCTATCGATCGATCGACAGGGCGAGCGAAAATAGTAAAATCCAGCTTACTACCCGCCATTGCCGCCATCAGCCACGCCGCAGCTTCTCGTCCCTCAGCTGGTGGTTGGTGTAGTCTCCTCACTGCTGCACTGAACTCCTCAGGCGTGATGTTAATCGGCAGCTTCAGCGTCTCATCAGCTCCCTGAGGTCCCTTGGGGTTCAACCACATCCGCCATCTTGGATCACCTGCGAATGAAAATGGGCTTCCGTTAAAGCATCGATTCTGAGATCCACCAAAAAATTGAGAGACGAGGGAAATCAATATCCCAAGTTTGACTATCTGCTAGAGAGGGGAAGGAAGCTTGCGAGCAGAACCATACTGAATCTCACATGCCGACTAAGAAATCAAACACGAGCCCCGTACGACTGTTCCCAATGGCGCCTTCCCGGATTCTCTCACCGGTTTCATCCTACCCGTAGCCACCAGTAACACTAGCAATACCAAGTCCACCGCCCTCTGTATCTTCGCAGAATTGACTCGATCTCGATTGGACGCTAGAAAGGTCGCCATAGTCCTATCTGAAATGACGGTATTTCGTTTTGACAAGGGAGACGTCGTACCTGCGAGACTAGAGAGCTCCTCGAGAGTGGCTTCTACTGGCGTCCCTTTCGTGGTTAGATCCGACTTCCTCTCAGAGATGTACTCCCCGATGGTACACGACCTGACCTGTTTTGTATCTTACCAGCTTAACCTCAAGATACTACCTCGATAGTTCGACGGGCTCAAAGACACTACTCTCATCTAGAGCAGCTTCCTCCACAGCGGATACCCACTCTTCCGGGAGAAGGAACATCCAGAAATGGAGAATCTTCGACCAGTCAAGCTCCGAATCTCGAAGTGACGACAAGTGCTGCAACGCCTGAGCAGCACAGTAACTCAAGTATGGCCAACGAAACTGCTCGTGTCACAGAAAAACTGAGTTTTAGTAATAAGTGAAGAGCAAGCATAAGTGGAGCCAGTTTCTAAGTTTTCTTAGTTCAGTGAACTAGTGCAGAACTAGCTCACTGTGAACTAACTCCACTTGACTATTCAATTTCATAAGTAAACTAAGGTTCCGAGTCCATCCCACTCGGGTTGGCGATCCATCACAACACCTCAATGAAACGGAGTAGGCACAACTCACTCACAATCGACAGACCGTTGAAACACACCACACAGTCAGAGATAAAATAAAAGATAACGATGGAGAGCGTACAAGCTCATACGGCAGTGCGAGGTAACACCCGCTATGACAGGATTCACCAGAATGCGACCTTAAGAACAGCCAGTATGACCGAAAATGAAGAGAAGGTTTGAGATGCCCATCAGTGAAGTCGAATAACCCTCACCTGAGAGAATTGCAAGTTAGAAAATAACTGCCATCCTGCATCTCTATGCAGCAAATCCATAGCCTTCGCTCGAGCTTCACCAGCAATAGCACCTCCCTGCAGCGGAGCACGTCATAACTGCATCCCTTCATCCAGACGACCCCGGTTCGATCCCTGCACCCTCCTCACCCCTATAGGATACATCGCATTCAGTAGATCGAAGGCCGGCTCAATCTTCATCCCCACTATTAATCGTTTCAGCTGCACATGGAATGGTATCGGTACCAAACCATACACCGATCCCGACGCTGTCCCAAGGCAGCATAAACTAACATGCTTCTGAGAGCACAACAACCAAGCATCCAACATAACACGCGAGTCGGAGAGATTTGCCAATAGACCAACCCTACAGCGGCGTGTCTACTTTGAATGGGCGTATCTCAATATGGAGAATACATCTTCTACCAATCGTCATTGGAAACTATTGCTTAGGTGATAGTACGCAGGTGATGCGTTAGGGTCGTAATGCGCTATGGATGGCGATTGGAAGAATAGTTAAAAGCTCCGTGACGCAGACTTTATTAGACGACAGTTATTATACAGACATACCAACATTGGCATTAAATCCACTACCAAAACCACACCACTTGGACCTCACGCTTATCCACTACCACCACTCCCAGAATCCATTATTTTTCCATCTTCCAATCCATCATTACCCTTCCAGTGTCCACATCCTCTGCAGCAGCCTCCTCGACAGTAGTAGGAGAAGCTCCCAACGCCATCACTGGCTCGGGTAACGTCAATGATTGCACCAACTTCTGGTCCCAAATAGAATATATATCAACCGTCCCGTCCATTGGCGAGGCACTGATGATGAACCTGATCGCGGGCACAGGTTCGAATCCCGCATATGTCGTTTCACTGCATTCTTAAAAAAGCATCTTGACTGAAGAAGCACAGTGCATGCAACCAAAAATCTCTTGTGAAAACATGAAAGCACCAACACGCACGTCAAAGCATTGCCATCCCAATACAATTTTACGCTCCGTCCCATACCACCTTTCCAACAGGCATAGTTCCACTCCCTCCGAATACTGAATATTATTACGTGCTGCTGGATGAGGCACTTCACCTGAGTAGTATCTTCTGACCGTTTCACGTAAAAATACTGGGCGAGCGAGATTTACACTACCCGCGCTTTGCTGCTGCGGTCCTGGCAAAGATATGAAAATTCCCAAGCCTTCCTGGCCAGTCAGCAAAACCTGAAGATGCTTCTTATTACACTCATGACAACCACGGGCACCAAAGATACGTTGCAGAAGTACCTCATTAGCTTCCGGGATAAGGGTTAAGCTGGCGGGTCCATCAATGGGGCAAAGCTCCCTAACCGAGCCATCCACACTCGACGCCGCAAGATAGGACGAACCCCCTCGTCCCGAACGGCCTGGCAAATTACTGTAGTGATGGCGACGCGAAAAAAGGCGAGAATCGCTGTAATGTGTATAACAGATAAGTTACGGATCGCTCTAATGAGAATGCAGAAGGAAACGGGAACCACCGACACCGCGAGGAGCATCACCAGACAACTTAACTCATCAACTTCGTAATATCATTCAGATTCCACAACATGCAAGTGCAGCACTCCGTGTACTACGACTATTCACATAGCTGCGCAAGGGCGAGAAAATTCAATCGCCGATTTTTGCTACGATTAGCCTTCCCAATAATCACCTCCGGCCAGTATTATCCATCCTTGCCACCACACAACTCCATCTGGTGCCTCATTCATACCACAAATCTCCGACATCATACTAGTACTACCACCAGAGGCAGCATTCCTATATCCACCAGATGATTCCGCATAGGAGTATCTGCCAGCGCACAGCCAAGAATATCTCAAACAATTCAAAATTCTGCGAAACCCGGTGGGAGAATTATCATTCGCCCCAGCGTTGAAAAAAACAAAAGACTGGACCTATTTGCTGAATAAGACAGATGTTCTTTGGCATGACTGAACATGTCATGTCTCGTGATAATCGCTTTTTCCGAAAAAAATCCTAAAAATTTCAGAAGAAGCCGCATACGAGTATTTGCAACCGCACAGCAAAGAATACCCTCCACCATCCCAAACCCCACCGAGAAAATTATTCTTGCCAGAAAATTCTCATTTGCTCTAATATAAAAGAATCAAAAACTACGCTCTCTCTCGACCTGCCGGCGATCCCAAATTACTACATCAACACTCTCCCCTTAGTAGTGCATACAACGATATCGGGCAGCCCGTCCTCATCACCACGGCCCTGCTGAGGCGCCGCACACTTCACTGATCGACATATGATACTCCCAGAGGTATCCAAGGTGGAAGGTAGCAAATAAAGATTGCCGTTGCTCAGGGAAAAGATATGCCCTCCCGAGCCAGCCGTACCTGCATCGCATGGCGTAACAATACGAGTTAGCCGATTTGTGGTATCGCGAAAGCGCTAGTAATGAAACGGCCGAAAGATATCTCACTGGTAAAAATTCACGTAAAAAATACAAACTAGCAACGCTTCACCGTGTCCAGCGTGAACGCGCAGCATTATCAGGTACAAGCGATTCGCTGAATATGATCATGATGGATTCGATCTCCTAACAGTCTAGCATTTGTCAAAATCCAACTTCGAGCGTGAATTCACCCAACGAACGCATTTCTGATTGCGCCACGGAGTTCACATCATCATCAGGGAGATGCGGAGGCCTATAGTTCAAATCAATTTCCAAAAGCGGCTGCAGAACCGCGAGATCATATCCTCGTCTGTGCGCTTCCAAGAATTCAAAGATTCTTTAACTGGTTCGAGTAGCTAGCAAGTTGTCCCATAGCCTAGCCACTTACGGCATCCTTTCACTACTTTTCGTTTCACATGCCCATATATTATCGATCGGTCGTTTCCCGGGGATATTGATTTTGGCGGTTATTATCGCCACGATTTCACCGGTACTCGGAGATGACGATACAAAGTACCTTGCCGAATGGGAAATGAAAGATCGACTTTCCGAACGCCTCACCGTTCAAGAAGGCCGCTCTTGTATCCGACGTAGAAAACAGAGGCCTGAAAGATGAAGTTACCGAGGATCGAACCCACGACCTCAGGCGGATGAGATATTCTCGGCCGAGTACGAGTTGTGGCACAAAGATGTGAAAACAACGAATCTCGGCACGGGTTTTCTGTTCATAATTCTTTCGTATACAAAAATATCTTCCATCCGGAAAATTTCCCGCGAAGAGTTGCCGGTCTCTCCACCGTCTAGCCGAAGTACAAATTGTATGATCGACGATGAGAATCTTTCAAGCATGAACTTCACGGATTGACCTCCCATCACCACCTGTGGACTGCACATGGCCGTTATTGGATCTCCCACTCGACTCCCTTGTACCAATCCGAATAATCGCACGGCCGATGATGATGACGAATCCGGACCATCAGTGCTCATAATAACAGAAAAAATCAAGGTCAACCTGCGACGATAAGATACCTATCCCCGGGGAGAATCCAAGGTTAACCAATCAAAAGCCGTACGTAAGATATTTTCGTATTTGAGGTTAACCTGTTGGAAAAAGATACGCTTGATTCGCGGGTGATAGGCTGCCTACCACATGTACATCGGTCTTGATATATTACCATCACGAGGTGGCAAAAAACCCATTCGCAAGTTGAACTATCTTGAAATCTTGCAATCTCGAACTTTCTCAGCACACCTCACCAGTGCATATGAAACGGATCGGTCAACACCTTCACTGCAAATCGGTTCCTACGCGGGTTCTAACAGCTCGCTGGGCAAGCCCCGCGGTTCAGGGGCACTTCGTCCAGTCTGGCTGAGGATTCCGATACTTCTAGCTGGTTGGAGCGTTCAGTAGACCTCTGTTGAACTTCAACGCCGCTCCCAGCGCAGAGCATCACCTGGAAAAAAACTATCTTGAGAGCACTCTTGGGATGCAGGGCAGGATTCTTGAATAGCCGGGCTGCATTGAAGCCCTCCAGATTTAGGAGGCCTGGACCGCCTTATTGCAGAAAAGACATGAGAGTGTGCGTCATGATAGATGAGGCTTTATCTAAAATCATATTCTCTCAATTTTAAGTGTGGTATGGTTTGTTTCATCGTCGGGCGCTTCTATATGTGGACCAGTAGTCATTGTTTAACACAATAGCGAATTGAGTTGGATATTAACAATACTCAAGGATTATCACTCCACTAGCGCATATCCTGCGCAGCCACAGCTTGTGTGGAGATCCATGGATGATCCATGATGGATCATGTTACTCTGCTGCAAGGACCTCACCGTCAAGTGCAAGCTCGAGCGTATCTTAGGTTGGTTCTATCCTTAACATGTCTACCTCCACCGAAACTGGTTATCTCGGTAATCTCACTACTACCGAGGAGGCGGCATTGGAGCGTCTTCGATCGGGGGTGCCTCAAGCAGTGCTAGATGCCGGTCATAAGGAAGGGGACAATGTTACCATATGGAAGTAATAACATCGGCCTATCTTAGCTTCATCCTGGTGCTCTACGGATAGTAAGATAGACTCTCACTTGGTCGTTAGCATAATTTCGTTCGATCATCAGTGTGAAGTTGGCAAAAACGAGGTATTCTCGCTTCGTGAAAAGAAAGCTTTCCCTCTTCCAGCTCAAATTTTTCTCGCCTGTCTGGCAATCCTCATTCGTATTCATCTCCATCTGTATCGATTTCGCCTCCGCGGGTGTATCTTTCCTTTCAGAGCTCTGAACTCACAGTATAAGCGTGCTCTGATTCAAAGATACCTAGTCAGTATCTTCCGCTGCAGTATGGATCTCACGGTCGCCTCATATCTTATTATAAAATCATGATGTGACATTTTTGATCGATATATTTTGTTCCATTTTCCATCTTTTATTTTCAGTCAAGCTCTCCATCCCTGCCCAGAAGACCAGCTTCATAAAGATGCGCGGGATATTGTTCTCTTGAAGTTCCTTCGGGCGAGAGAATTTGACGTTGATAAGGCCCGAACGTGAGTGACAATGTCAGTCATTTCGTGGCGCAGCGGTCATTTGCAGGATGCTGGTAAATTGCCTGAAGTGGCGCAGAGAAGCTGATATTCAGTCCATCATCGATATGAAGTTGCCTCCAGAGTTCCAAGGTATATATATGTCTTTATCTTGACCTGTTCTGTATCTTCCGCGCTCGAGGTCATGATTCCCCGCCCGAGTACAAGGATAAGGAGGGCAGGCCGATCCTTCTCACCACGTTTGGCAGCATGGACCCCGCCAAAGTGTTCGGAAATATCAACGCTTTTGTGAGGTGGGCCAGATTACTAATCTGGGATTGGGTTAATCTGAGATTAGACTTCTATCATATTGACAAGCGTATCTTTCGAGCTTGGAATTGACCATCTAGCTCAACTTCATAGAAGATATGGAATTATTGAAACTATAGTCGGACCCTCTATATGTAGACTAGCATTCTGTAAAGACACGCTGTTAGATCCTGATCCTTGCAGTAGGCTAACTCAATACCCAGGGATTAAGGAACAATAGCAATGTACTCAACCCCAACTTTGTTGGTCAGCATGCACCGTGACGGTTTCAAGTATCCAATGGCGCGTGAGTGATGCAACGGAATGATATGAGTAACGCACGCAGAAGATTCTACTGGACAATAGTGGGCTAGGTTAATTAGTATATGAATATCATCAGTATCTAACCTTACCGAGCTATGATGGAATCCTAAAAGTTACGTCGCGAGATTGGGTAGTTGAATTGTACTGCAGGTACCGTGTGATGGTGTTTGAGCGGGCCATAGCGCATCTTTCCTTCCGTCGTGGTGATGCCGAGACATTACTGCAAATACATGATTACACTGGAGTGCCGATGGTCTTTCAAGAGGCCAGCATCAAGAAGGCTGTCAATGCTTCAACACATGTATTACGGGAAAAGATATGGAGTGACCGGGAATTGAACCCGGGTGCTTATACTCTCGGCATTTCCTGTAACAGGAGTTCACTGATCTCGATTTGCGTAGAAGCGCATAACATTTCGCACTCGTCTCGATAAATCGATCGCCGTTCCGCTTTCAGACATCAAAAATTGCATTTTTTTCATCTGAAGAGCGCTTGCAATTCTCTCGATTATTAGCAGAAGAAAACTGCGTGCGCTCTGTAAGATGATTTTTCTTTTCTATTTTTCAGGTCTTTGCGGATTGCTATCCCGAGTTCAAAGGAGTTACTATATTCGCCAATTTCCCAACTCCCTTCGTTTTGCTATTCAAGGCGATGTCCGTCTTCATCCCGGCCAAAACTTATAAAAAGTTCCAACTCGCCAACGCCAGCGAGACTCCGTCCAAGCTGGCCCAGTACATTCACCCAGGAGTGCTTGATCCACGGTGAGCTTGGTTCTGAGGATTGGCTTGAATTTTGTGGCGCGCGACTCTGCGGTATGAGCGCATCTTGCAGGTACGGCGGTTTGCGTACGGAATTGAGTAAGGGGTTGAAATCGGAGGGCCACACGCGGAGTTTAGCAACAAGAGAGACTGCAGAGATAGCGGCCCTGAAAAGTGTTGTGGCAGGGGAGGAAATTATGTATCAAGTTAGAGCCACATATGGCGCTGTATATGCTACGGTAAGTTTGAACTACTGGGAGAGGTTGGGTGGAGCACAAAGCCGCCGGTGCTGGCTTTTCTCTTGGAAGTTGCTTGTCCACTGAAAGTTCTTCCGCGGTAATGAACTTATGCCATTGTGATACTTATACGTTTACGACGGGGCATGCTATTGCAGCACGGCAATTGTTGGGGTTTCCAGTCACAGATTCGGTTGGAGGCGAGTTTGATGTGAACCATCGTGTCCACTTCGGAGAAGCAATCTTTGAGCTTGTGGCTAACAGTACATCCCGTGCTTGTTTGCTCAGGTTTCCTTTCGACCATCTGATGAAAGTTCAGAGGTTAGCCTGTACGACAGTGGGGATGAAGAGATCCAGCCGACTGGCGACAAGGCTGTTGTGGAGGGAACTTACAAGTGATAACAATCATCGGAATTGCGGAGCATCGCGTTGCCTCGGGCATCTTTTTTTCTGTCAGGTGCGAACACCCTGGATCTCTGATCATCACAGTGCGTAACGTTGGCCGTTTCTCCACCAAGATCGTCGCCTATCGCGCAGGGAAGATTTGAGTAGGCGCTCATAAGGTTCCTGACGGTTAGATGATTCCGTCGAGGAGTGGTATGTGTTACACTGTTGCTTGTCTTGGCCTTGTTTAGCAGCTAATATCGATCCTCACTACAGTCAGAACGTTGTGCCCATTTCGTATGGTCGAGCTATCTGTTCAGCTCCTGCTCCTGGTTGTCGAGTTGTGTACAGTTTAAAACTGGCCAAGTGGTAACTGTATCGGGTAGAACTGTACGAACTTGAAAAGTGTGGTGGCTGTACTTGTGGTTACTGAAAGTCACCACAAGTACAGTTACTAACTGTACGGGTCGACACTGTATGGGTCGAGACTGTACGAGGTTGGAGAAGACGAGTTAACACTCCACGAGTTGCAACTGCACGACAGGGAGCTGTTCTAGTTGAAACTGTAAGAGTAAGCCTTGTACCAATATGCTCTCTACGAGCTGCTAGCGTACCAACTGTTTGGTGAGACGTTCGGTCCGTTGACGTTCAGCTGAGAGGGTACGCCTAGTATCATGCTTCCGAGGGGAAAACGACGGCGGTGAGAGATGAGAGAGGGGTCCCCGAAATGTATTGAGCTTCCAGCACCTCTGAAACTGAGAGCCGTAGCAGCTGCAGCCGCCGGCTGAATGGCCCATTCTCGGAACATGTGTTACGCGCGATGTTAGTCGTGTGTGTGAGTTCAAATTCCAACGCCGACAGTATGGCTCAGTTAGACTAGCGCCGACGTACTTTTCTGAGGGGGATTTGTTCAGTTCATGTTGCTCGTATTCACGCAAAATTTCGCGATAAGATTGTGGCTGGGAGAATTTTAAGGTCTTGAAGTTATTCTGACCAACACAGGGGTTCTCACTCGGAACTTCTGAACCACCTAGTAGGGGACGCAATTTCATGTTTGGATCTTGTTGGAGGTTCTGAAGAGCATCAGGGAATCTTCGAGTGCCCGTTGGTGGTACACAAGAACTGGAAGGTCTCCTAGAGAGTAGTTTAGAAAAAGTGGTGGTTAAGTTGAGGGCCTCGGCTCGAGGTCGCTGTGCGTGTTGAGTTGACACTAGTAGCTGAGCTTTTTGATTTAGTTTTTCTGCACTGACGCCCGTAATAAGTTATAACGTTATTACTAAGTCATTATTAATTCGATGTACATTCGAGAGAAATCAGCCGTCACGCAGTGCCCACCACACTGGCACGCGAAACGCTCGGCGCATAAGTAGTAGTGTGCTAGATTTAGCCTCTCCAGAAACCACCTCAACACCAAGCCTTGATGATTGAGACATATTGTTGTAAATATTAATAATACGAGTGGGAGTTGATAAGCTAACAAATGACAAATGCAATCACAGATCGCCATTGACTGATCAAATCATATCACTCGATTAGCCATAATGAGATGAATAGTAATAGCCAGAATCATCATCTACACAATGCAGCTGAAGTATCTTGTGTTGAAGGACGGTGGGTGGATCATGAGTAGAGGAAAGACTGACAGCGCTGCACATTATCACAGCGCGCTCGCCACAGTAGCAGCGATTGTCCTCAATCTGGATGCCTGGGACCTGTAGCGTAGGGCTATATAATTTAGCCTATATTTGTAGTGCGGTCTTCCTTGGCTCAAGATGAAGTTTTCCCAGTGCTAACTCAAGGGCGTCATTGACTACGGGGTTAACCATTAGGAAATGAGAGTGATACTAACTACGAATTGGATATCATCAAATAACTCATACTCATAGTCCGATGATTCGGGAGTCATCCGCAGCTGCGCCACGCATATACATAGCTCAGTCCGCTATGTTCCTGCGTGCAGCGGAGCGGTCGTCAGCATATTCATGAAGAGTAGGTTTTTTTTACGGTCCGTAAACCATTCGACGGAATGGAGTAGGGAGAGGACTATAATGATGCTATAAAGCTATAACCCTCTCGCTAAAGCAACGAACCGCGCGACATTAATAGTGTTTTCACGAACAAAGTCGTCTTTATCCGCCACAATACGAGAATGCCCGAAACACTGAATTCGAATATTCTCATATTTTTGGCAAACGAATAATCTATGACTAATATCGTCAACAACTTCATTATCGTCGTCAGTACACAAGGTACATAAAGGACTATCTACTTTCCCTATTCTGAATAAATAGTCATGACAGACTGACCAATGACCAGATAAGATCTGATTCACATTCGAATGTACATAACGAATTGTAACATTAGGAAGTGACATCATATCTGGTATTGTATCGGGGAGATCAATCATGGGATTACATCTGCGACCCCGATTAATGAAGGACTTGATAGCCGAAGGTGGCAGGGGACACTCACACTGAACCAATTCAGTGCCTTCCTTCGCCAATCCATCCACAAGATCATTACGGATCAAACCACAACCTATGTATGGGAATGGGAACTAACCCATACAAACTCACAGGAAGCTACATCACATGATATTTGGTGTAGCATTCTCCAAAGTGGAATGATATCTGTACTCAGATTATAAGGATCACCCTGTAGAGCCGTGTAGAGAGACAAAGAATCACTAACAAACAGAACTGTACTAGTATCGTCCAAGTTCTGTTGGATTAGATACTTCGCACAATTCTGAACTGCTAGAATCTCTGCAGTATATGATGAAGCTAGAATCCCTGCAGGAGCGCTATCCTCCCACACAGGTTCCAAGAGAGGGGAACTTATATCATCAATAGTATCAAAAGAATATCTCCAAACTGCACTGCCAGCTCCTCCATGCCCCGATTCAGCGTCTACTGATCATCGGACCAAGCCTCCCATCCATCGTTGGCATACCCCCTCAATCGGTAGAGTAGGTTGAGCTTCAATAAGTATCCCTTCCTAGAGAGAATGCGGTGCACAGCACCAACCGCACTAGCATTACCTTACCAAAGTACTGATACGCTGTCAGTAGCAACAATTATGCTACCAACGAGTTCCAATGAACATCGCAATTTTGCTGCTAGTGTGTTGTGCCATTCCTGCGTAGCGGGTGACATAGGACGCAACACACAGGATATGGTGTTCTAAGCCATGTTGAGCCGTGTATTGCATGGTGGAAGTTTCTCGTCTCGAGCGCAGCGAAGCGAAGCGCATCACAGTGTCACACTGGTCATGCTTGCAGCTGTGGCGGTGTCACGGAGGGACAACGCGTCCGTGTAGGTGTGGCGGTGTCACGAAGGGACACTGGTCATGCGTGTCAGGATCGATATCTTCAATCTCGCTATGTCTGCGAGGGGCAGTCTCGATTATCCGCACTGTACAGAGTCATAGTGGGCACCGTCAAGCTCAAGCTAGCCTCATTCAACCCCAGCTGCAAGTTCAGCTCATCGCCGTTCCTTGACTTCCAGAATTAGGTTCTCTGAGAAAACTTTTTTGTTTACCTGCTCCCCCATTTCAATGACGAAATTCTTCACGACTTGGCTTATCTCCACTGTGGTGAGCACGAGGGCTCAGTTCATTGGTAAATTCGTGCTATCAACGCCATCTCCCATTAATGTGACGGCCGATATAAACGAGGCTGGTGAGATTGAGTACACTATTGTGGCACCCCGCCGAAGGCCCTTCGTCAGTGATCGGTATCCCCTCATAGGAGGACCCGAAAATTACACCATTGACTCCGAAGCCGTAGATGGCACTATCATCTCGCGCCTTGGGTTATCGTCTGTCCTCTTTGATGGCCCGGGTAGTTTCTTCAATAAATTCGGAGCCGGAGGGTTGCAATTCGTACGAGAAGCTCTCCCTCTATCACCGGGTACATACGTCTATGACGAGGGTGACACCTTCACCATGACCGTAGAGGTTACACGTCAGGTGGAGATAACGATAAGTGTCAGCTGCAGGCCTCGAGGGCCGAGGTCCCGAGCTAACGACTTGTCAAGAACATTCGGATCGGCAACCGCATTTGATGGGATTGTCATCGATCCATCTGCTCAAGAATTTTTTGCAACTGTTTCAGAAACCTGTTCGAGGCCTGACATACCGTCGCGCTTCTCCCTTGGCTTCGTTGTATCACAAGCTACAGAAACAAGAATGTACCTGGAGCTGGGTATATCCGTCTTTTCTAAGGTCTTTGCTCTCGGCAAAGTCCAGTAAAGGTGGTCTACTTCGTCGTAGTAACCGCGAGGGTTTGCCTCTGGTGTTCTGAACCCATGAGTGTTCGAACAACTAGTTGGCCAGTGGCCAATGGCCATACCTCAAGCTTTTGTAGTCAAGTGGGACAAAGGAAAATAGATCATTAGCTTGTAACCAGTACTGACTAATCCGGACGTATGTTCACCACCGTGATTGTCTGCTTCTGCAATACAGAAGCTAAGCTTCGAAATTACCCATTATCCTGTCTGTCCTAGTCAATGGCCAGTACAGTATTGCCCAACACTGTATTGTAGATGGTCATTCGCAAACGTATGCTTTGCGTTGTTTCTATAGTTGCGCTGTTTTGCGACTAACTGTAGAGCAGGTACGGTTTCATGTATACATGTTGTGTGAAACACTAGTCTGAAACGCATAAACCAACGCGAAACAGATGACTTCAGAGGTCAAAACTTAAAGGCTCAGATGTTGAACATATCGTCATCTAGGGCTTTGATATTACGCGTGGGGCCAATAAAGCTTGACAGCACAACAAGGAATAAGCCGATGGAAACTACGCCGTAAGTGATTTCCCTCAGAAGGTCAGAGCCTGTGACTCAGACTCTGAGTCTCAGAGGAGTTCTGACTTGGAACTCTTGAAACACTCCTCAGTGCAAGGAATAATACCGCTTGGATATGGTTTTCATCTCTTGTGAAGCGGCAACGATCGTTCAAGGAGTCTCCAACTCTCCGGCACGATACCCCGTCATTCTTGATCAGATGAAGTGAGACGGTCCGAGGTGAATCAGTGGGTTTGCTGAGCGACTACGCCTAGCATCATGATAGCGGTGAGCGGGGTCTTCGACATGTGTTGAACTTTCAGCAGCCCTCAGATTGAGAGTCTCAGTAGCTGCAGCCGTCGGGTGCATGGCTCCTATTCGGGATGTGTGTTCCTCGCGACATTGCTCGTATTCGCGCAGAATTTCGTCTCCGAGAGACTCTCAAAGTCCTGAAATTGTACAGAGGAGTTTAGACTTACAACTCCTGAAACAGCTGTCAGGAGAAGTAGTATTGCGTTTGGATCTCGTTGAAAGTTCTGGAGAACATTAGAGACTCTTCGAGTGCCCGTTGGTAGGGCACACCAGTCGGGAGGTCTACCAGGGTTTAATAATTCAGCTAAGTGGGTGATGTAGTCGTTGATCTTGACTTTAGGTTGATTGTGAGTAGTGATAACTGAGCTCTCCAATTGTTTTCTCTCCAATGACGTCTGTACTAACGCAAGACCGGAATCTTAGAGTAGTAGAGAGTAGGTCAAAATCCCCTGGGAATTACCTTCGAGGGAAATCAACCGGGACCCAATGCGTCCAGCACTTGCACGAGAAGCGTTGGGCGAACAATAAAGTAGCAGCACTTGCAAGAGAAGCGCTGGGCAAATGAGTAGCAGCACTTGCAAGGGAAGCGCTGGGCGAACAATAAAGTAGCAGCACTTGCAAGGGAAGCGCTGGGCGAACACTAAAGTAGCAGCACTTGCAAGGGAAGCGCTGGGCTAATGAGTAGCAGCACCTGCGGCCGATCTGGACGCCTCAGACCAGTAGCTTAGTGCTATATTTGGGGGATAGCCTTACCAGAGTACTGATACCCCTGCCAATAGTCCCAACGTTGCAGCCAACGTGTTCCAGTGAACATCGCGTGAGGCTCCGCTCTTCTTCTTATGGTGAGTAGTTGAGGCTTTAGTGGTGTGGGGAGTTGTTGTAACAGGGGCAGAAGTTTTCTTAGTGGTAGTAGTTGCCGTAGCGGAGCCGTTGTTGTTCTGTTTGACACCGTTCTCAGTAGAGACAGCTTGTGCATAGAGGTTCTGGTAGTCAGGCTCTAGGACGACACACCTAGCACCGAGTGCCAATAGTATGAGGTATAGTCCACTTAGGCGGAGGTACATTGAAATGCGGTGAAGCTGAAGCTGAAACGCTGGATCTTTAGTGAGAAAACGGAGATAAGCCGCCAATGGGAGAGAAAGAGCAATACTTTCGGCTGAGTCCAGGATAATTGTCCCGAGAATACGGTCCTCTGGATTGCCATGACTCATGGCCCACGAGGGTTGAAAATATCATGGTATTTCCCCTGGTGGAGAACACCAGGCAATGAGAGAACATGAAGGATGAATCTAGAGTCGAATAAAGAACCCTTCACCACCCGGCACGCCTGCACAGAGAACGTGCACAACTAGTTAGACAGTGTCGCGCACAATTTGTGCGGCACAGTTCCAGGACGACGACGAAGGATGGGCTTGTACATTATAATACCAAGAGAGCGAAAGTATAGGGTATCCGGTCGTCGAACTGGACGCTGGCTTGAAATCATCCGGCGAATCGGATTATGACAACCTGTAGCTGACTACGTCTATCACGTTCAGTCACTGAACTTCAGTGGAGACTCTGCACTATAGTGTCAACTGCCTCCATCGTGCACTCGTCGTTACGCTATCAAACACACATCTCCCCCGAGCTCCTGTCGAGTCCGTTTTTACCACTCTTCGAGCTCCGTCTCACTGCCACACTGTAATGAGTTACAGTGCAGTAGTGGTGCACGCGCTCGCCGGGACAATTGGGCGAACAATGGGCAAATGCGCACAAAGAGGCAGGTCACCTGGCCCAGGTGGGTACACAGCAGCAATTGTCACAGTGACAATGTCACTATAGCGCTTGTAACAAGCGGCTTGTTTCTTTTCTCCCTCCGAAGCGCTGTCGAATAGGATAGAGCTTATAGTCATGAATAGAGGCATTAGCAGCACCGGTGGGATCGAATATCACAGGGACTCGTCGTGATCGAATATGCTGTATATGCTATGGTATGGTGGGTTGGTGTGGGGGAAGGATGGCCATTATGATGATGTCATCATCATTTTGGCACTCAGTGTTACCGAAACTACCATTTTTGGTCGAGCTCAATCGCCTCGGTGGTCGAACACGGTATGAGTTCATTATCCACGGGATTCCAGGTGTACCTGCTGCGACTGGACGAGTGGCAACTCTATCGAAAGACACTGTATGACGAGCAACTGTACTGAAAGTCGCTGTACGAGTGGACACTGTACCAAAACTTTTGGTCCAGAAGACACTGTACGAGGAGCAACTGTAGGCGCGAGACCAGATTCCCGTCATGAGGATAAAATGTTGTACACTCAATGTAATTATCAGTCGTGCACTATTTTGGCCTCTGTACGGATTGCTCCCTGTACCTCGATAAGCAACTGTACGAAGTGATACTCACTAGAATGTATTACGGTCTAGTAGACTATGGTGATTTAGGGGCTTCCCCTCTCGTTCCTTCGACGATTGGTCCAACGTGAATCAGTGGAGTTTGCTGAGCGACCACCCTAAGCATCTTGCTTGCGAGGGGAAAAGCGACTGTGGTATGAGTCCCAGTAGCCGCAGTCGCTGGGAGAATGACTCATCCGCGGCGTATGAGTTCCTCGCGACATTAATCGTATCCTCTCGAAACTTTGTCTCCGAAGACAAGGGAGAAGTTCACAGGAACTTTGAGTTGCTCGCAGGAGTCAGGCTGCCTGTCAGGCAGTGCCTGACACCTTTTACTAGGAGTAAGATCAACGGTTCAATCTTGTTAGAGAGCATCGGAGACTCTTCGAGCGCCCGTAGGCACTACACACGAGTTAGAAAATTTACTACGGCGCGGTTTAGCGGTTATACCTCTACCCGAACTCAACTACATCACCAAAATCTCTGAGATTTTGGTGATCTGTGTTTGTGGCCGTGCGTGCTGAGTCGTGAGTATTAGCTGAGCTCTTGAAATGGTCTCTATGCATTGACGCCCGGGCTAACGCAAAGACCGACAGACTAGGTCAAAACTTTCTTGACGGACGTTCGAGGGATATCAGCCGGCACCCAATGCGTATCAAACTTGCACGAGAAGCGCTGGGCGCATCATGACTGCTGATTTAAAGCGTAGTCTCACCAAAGTAATGATACTGCCGTCAATAGCACCAATTTCGCTGCCAACGTGTTCCAATGAAGATCGCATGAAGCTCTGCTGGGTATAGTTGTATTGGTAGTGACGGCTGTAGTTGAGACGCTAGTCGTGAGAGTTGTTGTTGTAATAGTGGGAGTAGTTTTCGATGTTGTAGCAGGGGGAGTTGTTGTGGGGGTCGGAGTTTTTGTCGTAGTAGTGGAGATGCTGTTGCTGTGGTAGATGTCGTACCCAGTAGTGGCAATTGGTACATAGAGGTACTGGTAGTTGTGCTCTACAGAGCAACCATTAAGGAAATCATTATCATAATAACCGCTAGAATCCATAACGAGCCCATTACACGCACCCTTAAGAGTCAATGGATACCTGGGGTCGCCGCTGCTCCGATTAAGGTCATACTCACAATCGTATTGGCCTTTTGGTAGGTGGCCTTTAATAGAAGTGACAAATACCTTACCGCCCTGCTGGCTAGTGAACTGGAATCTCTGGATATCAGGCTCTCCACTGTCAGTTGAGTACAGCGTGTACGTTCCGTCGAAGACGGCACACCGAGCGCCGACTACCATGAGGTACAGTCCAATAAGGCGGAGGCACATTGAGACTTGGTCTTGGTAAAGCTGACGTTGAAGCGCTGAATCATTTGGTAAGACGACGGGGATGAGCCGGCGATGGGAGCGACAGAGCAATGCTTTTGGCTGAGTCGAGGATGCGGTCCTCTGAATTCCGCACTGCCCGGCTTATGGCCCACGAGAGATTCATGCTAGGTCACCTAGCCTAGGTGTTCACCTGGTAGAGTACACTAGGGGCGATGAGAGGCACAGAAATAATGAATCGAAAAGGTACCCTTCACGGTCGGTTCTTCTGCACGCCTGCACAGAGAACCAAATCTGTTAGGCTCTCGCACATGCCCCGGCAAACGAAACTGCCGAAATCGAAAAGTTCGGTTTCGTATCGGTTTCGGTCGAGCAGCGACCGAAACCGAAATCGCGAACGGACTACTAAACCGAAACCGAAAAAAACCCGAAATTTCGACTTCTCGACTTTAGCGAGAGTCTCGCACAGTTTGTGACACAAATTTTGTGCGGTACAGTGTACGGCGGCGAACTTCACCGGGCGAAGTAGTGGGTTTAAAATTTGAGCCTTTAAGCTCTCTTAAGACAACGAGAGAAAAGCGAATCCGACCTTGCGGGTACCTAGCGGGGTAATACCCACTGGGTATTCATCCCGAGCTTTGTTATTAGTTGTTGTCGCAACCCAGACAGTACTTGAATATTACCCGAGTTATTCAATATGTAACCTACTATGCTCTTCTACTTCGCCGCTGGTATGGTGCCAGGCTCCTGTGAGGCCAGTCTTCATCGCTGTCGAGCTGCCCTTGCAGTATCCGTGAGGGCGCGCGCAGACTCGGCGAGAAGATCATCGCCTTTGAGCGCTGCATTGTTCCCGCAGGGGATGCTGCGCAGCTTTGCTCGCGGAACTTCGTGCTGTGTCATCTCCATCGAAGGCTCAGGAGCTTTGGCGACAACGTGTTTCCAGTGTTTCCTGTGACGATAGGGTACTGAAACTGGTCAAGCTTTGACCAGCTTCTTGATTCCATATCTCCACTCTGCATTTCATAGATTTAGTTGAGCGATTCATCTCTCACCACGTGATATGTCAGTGATACGCATCTTGTCCTTAGCGTCACTCGTCGTCCTCGTTGAGCCTGAACCGATCAGTTTGCCGTTGACTAGCGGCCGCGTGCCTCTGTCTTTCGATGGTCAAGCGCTCAACTTCGAGTTGGATTCTGGTAGCGCTATGAGCTTCGCTTTCTTCGGCCCATTGTACGAGAAGGCGTACGGTAAAGGTAGCTGCCAGACGAGCCGTTATGGATGCTATGTCTGTCCCTCGGACAACCCTTGTGATGATATACTCTCAAGGGAGAGGTGGGAGGAAGAATTCTCCGACGGTGAGACTTACGAATACGTGGAGCATGCGGTGACACTCGCCGTCGGCAATCAGACCATTGAGGCTTTAAGGTCGGTTTAGCCGTAGAATATCCAACACATTACCGGAGAACTCCATCGGCCATGCTTGGGTTCTCGATCGGTGACGACATCATTCCAGAAACGTTCTTGGAACAGCTCAAGAGGGACGGGTGATCACGACCCTCTCGTACTCGATCCATGGCGACGAGCAAGGACCGGATCTTTCAGGGATCCTAACAATCGGTGACACGAAAACGCCTACTGCTCCATACATAGCTCTCAGCAAGCGAGCATTCGCACATGGAATCTTAGCGGTCCCGCTGGGTCGGCTGAGACTATTGGACTCTCTAGGAAATCAGGTGGAGAAACGGCGTAAGCGGGGCAAGGCCAAGCTCGCAGCCGTGGATACGGGAGCTATGTCGCTCTTTGTTTCCGAGGGAGACTTCGAGGATATCATTGAGATGACCTGGGAAGAGATGCGCAAAGATGAGGCGGGGTTGAGTATCCCGAAGAAAGGGCAGCTTCTGTGTGAGAGTACTTGGGTGCGTATGGTCAGGAAAGAAGCTCTTCCCTATTTACCAATACTCGGCTACAAAATCGGAGACCCGCCTAATACTATCGACATCAGAATAGAGCCGAAACATTATGTCCACTCCTGTGATGCCCTATGCTGTCAAATGGATATCGATTCTCGTAGCCTCGAAATAGATAGCCTTGGGCACCCGGTGTTCCGTGAGTATGACGTCGGCTTCGATCTATCCAAAAGGCGGCTCTACATCTCTGGCGGTGGACCAAGCTCGACAGCTGGTCCTTCGACGGAGCACATCAGAAGCGAGTCGACAGGGCGAACAAAGAAGAAGCCGGCTCTCTTCGGGAGGTTCTTTAGGACAGTAAGGCAAGTTCGAGCCAGTCTTGTATGACCAAGTCTTGGAAGCCAAGTCCATGTGGATGATGTGTGCTCACAGTGCCTTCGAGCGGCAGTGCTGCGTTGTAGCTCTATTACCGTGCGCGGAGCGGACGAGATCCCGACCACACCGAGGCGTGTAGAAGACTGGGTATGGGGTCGGGCAGTTCTCTACTGTCCTACTTCACAGCGTTGGCAACTGACTTCTAGTTGGGTGCTCGACTCTCGAACTTCAACAGCGAACACCGGCTGCTGCCCAGTGGGCTGCTCTGATGCTGATGAGTGGGAAACTGGTCGGAGCAGAGCGACACACTATTCACACTCCTAACCGCTACTGCCATTGTGCTGACAATCCAATATGCCAGGATAGTTGGTGAGTTACCTATCGGTTTGAGGCCGGTATCCGGACTCGATCTTGTCGAGTGTGATTGGGACAGTTGTTACGTGGCGGAACGCTCAGTTTACGTTATATCTGCGTTCAACCTCGCCTGGGAGTCCAGAAGCATGCACAGCTGTCGCCTTTGTCGAGTCACTATCACACGAGTGGGCGAGCGCAGTCTCAGCGAGACAGAGGGCCTAATTCGTGCGTGATATCTTTTCCGTCCCGAGGCAGATGCATTCCTCGAAGAATTCGGAGCTGCGATGTTGCTCTCGATAACGTTGAGGGGCCCAAAAATGATACAGATCTGGAAATGTCCTTTAAAGCAGCCTTTCCTCAGTTCAGTTGAAGTGATTCTTTCATCACCGATCAGTCTGTTGAGAACCCTCCTCACGGGGGCACTCGTTTTCGTCGCTAAACCTGAGCCTATTAGTCTGCCGCTGACCGGGGGATACGTGAGTCTGTCCCTAGACGGTCAAGCAATCAACTTCAGCTTGGATACGGGCGGGGCCAGAAGTCTCGTTCTCTTCGGTCCCTGGTTCGAGTGGATACACGGTTACGGTAGCTGCCAGCGAAGCTTCTTCGGGTGCTATTTCTGTCCTCGAGATAACCCCTGTGATGACATATTCTCGAGGAGAATGTGGACGGTACTTTACGGTGGAATTGAATCCTACTCATATGTGGAGCACAGTGTGACTCTTGGCATCGGGAACCACGAGGTTCGGGATGTCAAGTTTGGACTGATCGTGGACTACAAAGGTGGATATGGCCAATTCCCTATGCCCATACTTGGTCTCTCCCTCGGCCGCGCCAATGTACCAGAAACTTTATTGGAGCAGCTCCAGAGGCAGCAAGTTATCGACAGCCTGTCATACTCGATATACGCTAGTGCGCTAGGAGATGGCATCACCGGAATTCTGACGCTGGAAGATTCCGTGCCCACTAGTGTTGCATACATTGGCTTCAGCGGGAAGAGCAACCGCCACTCTGATGGGAAGATAGCTGCTTCACTTTCGCCACTGGCCCTTTTCGACTTTCGTGGGAAAGAGTTGACGAGGCGCTGTGATAACGCTAACACCGAGCCTGCCATCGTGGACACGGGAGCATCATCGCTGTTTATACCTCCGGAAGATTTTGAAAATATCATCGACGTGACCTGGAAAACCTTGAAGAGGGAGAGGGCGAGCTTTAATATCACTAGGAGAAAGCGAACTCATGTGCGAGAGTGCGTGGACCAAGATGCTGAGAAGAGATGTTGTTCCCTATCTGCCTACCCTCGGCTATACAATCGGTGACGAGCCTCGAACGATGAGCATCAGAATAGAGCCGAAGCATTATATTCACTCGTGCGACTCTCACTGTTGCCGAATGGATATCGATCCTGATAATGTTGGAATCACTCTCTTAGGGCATCCGTTCTTCCGAGCGTACGACGTGAGGTTCGACCTTACCAACAAACGGCTATACTTCTCTGACAACGGGGAGAGCTCGTAGCCTGCCGTTTACGCGGTGCCTACAGCGTCAATCGATACCAAAGCCGCTACCCAAACGGGAAAGTAACGTTGCTTCATCGAGAGATTCTCTTGAAGCGACTAAGTCTCGGAGATAGAGTCTCGCTGCTGCGCGAATCTACCCGCTGAACCTAGTGGATGAATGTAGATGATTTTACCTTTGGCGAAGTGGAAGAGCTGCGTTACAATCTCGTTCATTGAAGGGGCTGGTGAGTCGTTGTAAAGAGAGCACCTCCATAGCTGTACAGATTATGTTCGAGCAGAGGTAATTGTTCAAGGTGAACTCAGGCTATGTTTTGCAGTGCAGCCTACGTGTCAAAGCCAACCAAGCGTTGAGCCGACTACGTTGGCTCGGAGTGGTTTTTACTCGATTCGCTTTGGATGCTCACCCGCAAAAATAAAGACTCTCAGTCTGTCACAACGAGAAGGCTAGAAGAATCACTCCGACTAAGCTGATGTCTTTTCCCAGCTCTTCTTGATGGCCGTCTTTCTACTTCCAGCTCTACTCGGAGTAAACCTTCTTCGCACCACGTAGTCAAATGATAGTCCACATCCTGCCCTTAGGGGCACTTATCGCCCTCGTTGCAACTAAACCCCATCAGTCTCCCGTTGACGGAAGGGCGGGTGCCACTAATACTCGACGGCCAGGTCCTCGGCTTCGACGTAGACTCCGGTAGCGCCCGGAGTGTCGCTTTCTACGGTCCCTCGTATGAGAAAAAGTACGGTGAAGGTAGCTGCCGGCGGAGCCTCTACGGCTGCTACATCTGTCCATCAGATAACCCTTGTGACGACATCCTCTCGAGGAAAAAGCGGCTGGTCATTTATGGCGACGGCGACTTCTACAAGTATGTTGACCACACCGTGACGCTACGCATCGACAATCGAACAATTCGAGACTTCAAGTTTGGGTTGGTCGTGAAATATCGTTTCGAGAGTCGTTTACGCGGCATCCCGGCGCCCATTCTCGGTATTTCAATTGGCCGCGCCAGCATACCGGAAACTCTCTTGGAGCAGCTTAAAAGACGGGAGGCTATCACGACTCCGTCATACTCGATTCATGTGAAAGAACAAGGTCCTGGTGTTTGTGGAACTCTAGTGCTGGACGATTCGGACACGACCCTGGACCATTCGATAGCCTTCAGCGAAAGAATGCTAGTCGAAGGGTCCCTAGCAGCATCACTTTGGCCACTCAGACTCTTCGACTCTCTTGGCAACCAGCTGGAGGACAGACGCACGAGCGGCAAGGCCAAGCCTGCCCTTGTGGATACGGGAGCAACATCCTTGTATATCCCGAGAAAAGACTTCCAGAAGATACTCGACGTTACTTGGGAGACGATGCGCAAGCAGGAAACAAGTTTCGGCATCGAGAAGAGCAAGCAGCTTCTGTGCGACGACCGCTGGGTGCGTATGGTAAGGAAGGAGGCTCTTCCCTATTTACCAACACTCGCCTATCGAATCGGGGAGCTGCCTTATACTATCGACATCAGAATAGAGCCGAAGCATTATGTCCACTCCTGTGAGGCGCTATGCTGCCAAAATGGATATAGGCCCTGATTATTCTGGAACAACCAGCCTGGGGCATCCGCTCTTCCGAGCGTATGACTTGACGTTCAATTTATCCAACAGGCGGCTTTACTTTTCCAGCGGTGGGAAAAACTCCACACTTCTCACTCAGGGGCTATCTCTTCAGCCTGCCAGCGCAGAGACGGCCCCGCAAACAGAAAAGAAACTCTCTTTCTTCAGACGATTAACATTCAGAAAGTGAGCGTCAGCTGCTCCCGTCCAGCATAGATCGACAGAAGACTCGCCAGAACCCAGCGGTGGCCCGGTGTGACCGTTGTATAACTTCAGCGAATTAATGGATTCGCGTTTAACTCTAGTATTGCGGGACTCACAGACAGTGCATGAAAATACCTCTACATCGAAGTATCATCCCGCTAGTATACGACTAGTAGACGGGACCAATCACGACGGCCCACCTCATTGAATTGAATAGCCCTCATTGTAAACTAGGAGATTATCGCGGAGGGTTTGCAGGAAGTGTGCGACGAAGCCGGATATCCTTTGTCTTCTAGGCTGGTTCAACGGCTTTAATACCGCAGTTACCGGACGAGCGCAGCCCGCCGGCAAGCCACTCGAACAACTCGACACTGCACAACTGCCACCAAACTATCAGCGATACCTGTCGCTCGAGTCAACTTAAAAATAACTAATACTACTATCTAAGATAATGACTTACTCCAAAAATTTAGGAACATTTGACAGCGACAACAGTCGTCACCTCTACAAATTCGATATACATCTCATAAGCGTAGTACTCAGTAATAATCTGAGAATTCATCTCACGCAAAAAGGTAGCCAAATTATCATCAGGGTTAACCAACACGATTTCTCGCTCGTTGACGTTATACTGAGAATAGAAATACTGACCAGCCACATACAGAGAAACGTAAGTTGTGTCGAAGATCATCTCGAGGTAGCCGAAAGGGGAGTCACCGCACCATGTTCCGATGATGTCATCAGTCGAGACGGGTTGGGTGGTTGACTTGACAACCGTCGTGTCCTCTAACACGGTGGTGTTACCGACAGGAGTGGTAGGAGTGTACTCGGTCGTGATGTCCTCCGTCGTGATGGCGTCGGTGGTGTCAGGAGAACTAGTCGGACCAACAGTTGCCATGTGGCAGGGATAGGGTTCACCAACACACTCATCGTCATCGCTGGCGTGGCAGAGGCTGCCATCATCTTTAGTGATGATGCCGAAACACACCGGAGGGTCCTGCCAGAATTTGCAGTAGGAGCCCCAAGAGGAGTCCTTGCACCCAGCCATACCATCACACACTTCCTGGCAGGTCGTGTCGGGATACTCATGGCAAAGGACAGGCTTCAACACCGAGTCGTCACAATCAGCGTTGTACTCAGAATCAGGCTGGAAGCACTTGCCATCGTCCTTATGGTAGAGGCCGAAGCAAACACCATTATCCTTGCAGTACGACTCCGAGCAGCCCATGGTCTGGGCGCAGGAACTCTCACAGTATTCACCCTTCGGCTCAACCTTATCAACCGAGCTGGCAACATAACCGGCAGCAATGCCGAACAGGATGGAGGAGACGAAGGTACGCATAGCAAGGGAGGAACAACAAGTCAACCTGAATAGCTCGGATCCTACGGGAACCTCATGAAACTAAGGAGTCGAAGAATGACAGTCGGTGCGAACATCTCACATGTATGGCTGCATTCTCTAGAATATCTTACGGTTGCATCACTCCGTTCCGCGCTCGCCCAGTTGTGTTGCGCTGTCCCGCCTGTTCACCCATTTTTACAAGAAGCAAGTAATAAATACTTAGGAGCCTCAGCAGAGTTAGTGAACCGTGGGCTCTCGAGCCTTGCCATGCCCCATCATAGGTCGATCCTGGTGGACAGAATATCGAAACCCAACTCGCAACGGGGGAGCAACGCCTTGTTGCTCTGAAAAGACAGCCGTAACTTCTCATTCTTGCCCCGCCGGATGCATACCCTCCTCAAATGCTATCATATTGCCTCCCCTACGAGCGCGTGGGCAGTTTAATTTCACATCTGTTGTTATCCCAACTGTTAACGAAACATCGATAGCATCAAACTTTGAACCGCTTTTAAGAGCTTGAGTTTGAGAGTCATTAACAACGGTTAAACGTCAGAAGGAGAATCAAATGATGCAGTAAAAATAATTATGTAACAGCGGAGCGATGCTAAGCTTCTATGCCCGACTCTGATGAGACAGCTGTATAAAACGATGAAGATTCGCTGCCATCTGGGATATCCTCTGTCTCAGTCGCCACGTCTTGTTGCTTGGGAGAGGCATCATCCTCTTTGCTACGGTAAGGGCTTGACGCCGAAGAAGGGCGGCGTACTCGACACAGATGAGATGTTGTTAACAATGTCGTAAACATCCTCCTGCCAGAAGGCCTCCTGACGCTCCTCCATGTCAAGAATCTTCGTCCGACTCTCCTCGAGCTCTTTCCGCAATTCTCGTATCTCACGCTGTAACCCATCAATCCGAGCAGCCATCACTTTAACCTCGGCTGCGCTCTTTATTATTGTGGCGCGAAAACAAACGTCGACTGTTGCTATTGACCTTGCGGAGCCACGTCTCCTCCTCCGCATCAGCATTGGTATCAACAGGATCTCCCCCAACAAGCGAGTCTATTCTAATCCTCTGGACAGGTGGGGAGACTGACATAACGTGAATACCCTTGACGAGGCTGAAAAATGACGTACCTCCGCCATCACGCCGTTCTCGAGACCCAACAGGTGAAGCAATCGATAAATATGATGTATCTGAAGGGGGCTGTGCAAGGCCATCCTGAAATCATCTCTCTGTTTTACCGGAGGGGCTCCACGAGGACCCTAGAGGCGTTCTGAACGTTACATCACTCGAGGCTGTATAAAGGTCGCCGGTACCTATACGGCGATGATCTCGAAGAAGGCAAGCGTTGATTGTGATTACTTGGCTCCTCGCTATGAACACGATCGACGTCATTATCGTCGTCGAGGCCCTTCCTCCTGAATGGTGTTGGTCGTGACTCTGGTCGGAGGAGGCGGCGGCGGAGCCACTCGGGTGTTGATGAAATGCATAGAGGCTCCTGATTGATAGACATCAAAGTGACCCAGCCCGGGATCGAACCCTCGACCTCACTATTACGCTGATAAAGCTCTGGTGTCGCGAATATACTGCGCAGGGCCTCAGTGGCCATTGCGTCGGTCTGCCGTCTATTCGGCAGTCCCGTACCACGACAAGAAAAACAACCGACAGGACTACTATCAGTAGTTGTAGACAACGACGATCCTATGGATATCAAAAACCATCTGTCACGCGCCACTTAATTGCCCCTCTCACCTGCCGTGTCCTCCTGCAATATCTCGCTCGAATCATCGTCATTCGAGTCACACTGACAGATGAGAAAAACTTCCCGAAAAGACGTTCATGAAACAACCTACTTTCGGGCTTCCACCAAAACCTCCACCATGGAGGTCTGCCCCGTTATATGATAATCCTTGAACCTGAAGAGTCAATTCTACACACAGAGCCGTTTCAGCTTGCACGCATGCACAAATCTGACTTGGTTTGATTCTGTCCTCTCCGGTGATACTGTGTCTCTCTGCGGAGCCGATGACATAAATAGAAAAAGTCTGCTTAACGTCGTACGTACCAACCGGCGCCCTCACGCTGTCACCGTTCGATGAGTTTTCTAGAAGATTCCACGCACAGAAAAGATTCTCAAGGGTGCAGTTCACGCTCTCCGCTAGACGGCAACGCAGATGTCATCAACGCTCCAAGCCGCACAACAGCAGCCCCTCCACTGACAACGCAAAACACATGTTAACGGGGCAACATCGGTGATTATCGATACACAAATCAACGTGGCTTCATGAGCATCAGCTTCCCGTCTCCCTCAACTCCGCCAGATGCTCGGGAACAGGTCGCCTCTGAAAGAACACGAGTAACCACACATCAGCCGCGGGAGAAAGTTACGACGAACCAACAAGCGAGAGGTGCCTTCGAGCTGGCCATAAGCGTGTGTGAGTTTTCTGACCAACGCCGGAAAACGACTTAGTCAGACTAGCACCGATGACCATGAACCCGCATGCCTTACTAGTGCATATTTCCCATCACCAGGGTATCTTCTTCCCTCCGTCTTCTTCGCCGTCCATGACACATCATTCCGTACTCTGCCAACTTCAATGCCCTCCAAGTACTTCGCTTTCACCGTGGTGGCCTTCGTGACAGCAGACGGTTTCACAGTGGCGTGTTGTTCCCTGGCGAAAAAGGCAGCTTTGAAATCATTCGGGTCCCAGTCCGCTGGATTCGTCTCAGGAATGATATCGATCACGGGAATCGGTTTTATCGACATGCGTGCAACTTCGTCCGCCCCCGTATCTTTCATATCCGAAACGGTTGATCGATTTGCCGCATCGCTTTTTGCGGTGTCCAAACGGCTGATGACCTTATCAAGCTCCTCGTCAGATCGCTCGCCCACAGCCAAACCAAAACCAGGAGCATCCGATGACTCATCTTCGAGGACCTTTTCCTCCTCATTAGTCGCCTCGCTTCCATAGCTTCCTTGCCGCTGTTGACTCCTCGGACTCTGTTTATCATTAACTTGCCCAAATCGATCAACCGTTTCACCCCATGATGAATCACTATACACGCTCCCTCCGTCCATCCGCTTGGGGCCCTCTAGCTTCTCTGGCTTATATGCTTCTCTGACGCCGAATAATCGATCGGCCGTTTCAGTATCATACCGATCGGCGAAGTATGTCGTACCACTTCTTCCCGGATTCATCCATGGTTGACCGTCGCTGCCAGCGCATGTAACAGCCCCATCAGATCGCACCGTCCATCGATTTTCTCTGTCCCGCGCCAAACGCTCCTTTTGTCCGCTGTATCGTGTCAATCTCCCGCTGGACCTCATCTAGCCGAGTAAACTCACTCTCGTCAAAATAATCATCTAGCCCGCCGTTTCTCTCCAAGTTTCGCTCGCCCGTAGGATACTCTTCAACCTCTCCAGTGACCACGTCTGTGCTATCGTCACCGCGGTGACAGGGACATGAGCATTGGCAACATTCGAAGCCGTCGTAGTACATTAATGAATCATCAACTAATCGAGCTAAGATTCTCCAAATCGATCAACCGTTTCATCTCGAGAATTATACCAAGTAAAAAATTACTACGATCTTTGCTATACACGATGTATTCTCAACGACCTACTTCAAGTAGGAATGATAATACGATTCCAAGTTCGCTACCGGCAATGGCATGCGATCACAGCTCAATATCCGGGAACTCAACAACAGCGAAAAAGGCAGGGCACGACAACATGTATCGTTCTTCTTTTTCTCATCATCATCATGGGTGTTGGCTCCAGTCGAGCTGACTGTGGACCACATACCGGTGCCTGACGCGATCACTACACACACCTAACGCGGTGAAAGCGGGAAAACGCTCGCATGATAGTCAACCCAATACGACAGCTTCTCGAGTAGCCGTGTTCACGGCCAGACTCAGCATGGCCACGACCAGAGTTAAACGTGGGGAGCTATGTTTAGGCTGCCCTCAAAAGATACGACAGCGACTGAGCCGAAACCGAACCGGAAGCACGGCCGACGTCCTTGGTGACAGTTCAAAGGCAATTTCGACAGCTGCTTTGAATGATAGTCGACCGAACTCAAGCTTACCACAGAATTTGAGAGTCGCGTAAGGAGGTGTTACTACCGAAGCAGTCTATGCATGTCCAATTCACTGGTGTATCTGGGACGAGCATCGACACCATCTGGATGCTGGGGCGCTCGGTCACTGCTGTGATCAGCCCAGGGGGTCCTGACCTCGATTCGAGGAGCATCTGAGGTCGACGCTGGTAATTTGCAGAATCACTGCGTAGCTGAGAGTACACCAAGACGAAACTTTTCACAGGTTCCCTCAATCAGTCCAAAGGCCGGCCAATGCCATTCCGAGGAGGCGAGAGACGATTACCTCTGCTCTGTTCACGCAGCAATCGTTTGTTTCTCATCCTCATCCCGAGCATAAGGCGTATCACCACTGAACACGTGAGTGTGTTCTCGAAGAGTTGCGGATGGTGTGGTACCTGAACACAGACTGTGCAAAGGTCACACATACGACACTGAATGGACTCACTAGGGGCGACTGGCGTACGGCTCGGCGATGAGGGCTCCAGTGAAACGGTGCCGCCCTCGTCGAACCGGAAATTGCTGCCGTACAGGAAGCGCACCTTGCATGATTCGTGAGCATGTTATGTCTCTCCCGCTGATAGTCCTATCTTGCTCCGATAAGAAGCCACGCTGAAGCTAAGCGGTTGATGACAAGAAGACAGCAGAAAAAAGATCGTATTCAAGACGGCAAAACTCGGGTGTTGTGTTCTCAATCAGCCGGTCTCTTCACAGCCACTCCAAGCACGACCCCCTTGACCAGTCTCCCCCGTCTATTACCGATTTATCAGTAATCACACGACTGTAGGGCGTATCATGGCCATAAGTTGACGATGATTCCGATAGTACCTTGTTACGCTGGGCTGGGTTGAGTCCCTAAGATTCCCAAAGATACCATGTAGGGGCTCGAAGGAGGACTCACAATGGGGACCCGCTGATTGTCCACAATGGTCGGCATCCCCGCCGGCAACAGGCTGCCGTTCTTCTCGTAAACTGAGTAGTCGTAAAGACTTAATGACCGGGAAGCGGCCGTTCGATTGGAGGGCAGCGGGCTGGGGTGCATGGCGACCCGAAACGCGTAGTACACGACGCTGGAAAATCTGAACCGATGAAGTTGCGTTGAGGAATTACAAGTGAGCAAGATGTACCGTGAGGTGCGACGCGCGGCGCCGTCACAACCGACAACAAGAAAAAGTTTAGGGGATGAGCTGCTGAGGTTCGACTGGCTGCCCGATAGTGTGACTGTGGACCGGCAGCCTGCATCTTCGGTGTTCATGACACTCCTTCATACGCTGGACAACTTATTAGTCCACAACTATGAATGGTACGATGGTTCTGAGGTAGTACGGGTACGGGGTAGAATTTCCGACAACGGACTCCTATCTCGATGAAGGCGTGTCTAGGTCTCGCAACAGGGGCTTGGGGGGAACGGCGTCTCGTGCGTGGATTGTGATTGATGTCAGTTGGATAAGTTGCTGCATGAGCTGACGAAATATCTTCCGAGGCTGGAGGACGAGACTTTCCACATGTGAGCCTGAATAGGTTCAACGGCGCCCGAATGCATGTATTCCCTTGTAAATAAGGCTGGGGTTGCTCATTGCCGTAGTTACGCGCAACAACACATAGATGGTGACACGATAAAGGACTTGAACTCAGCAATACCAGCTGTTGTTGAGCGACTCGTCAAGGTAGGAGCCTGTTGCGATTCGCTACATGCCGCTTTGTGCAGGTCCAGAGTATCCTGAATCACGAGGGGCTAGGGTTCCCGAAGCAGATGCCTCCTCCCGAGGTGTCCAGCTTCGGACAATATCATACTCCTGTTCACCATCACCATCACGATAGCAGTGAACGCGAAATATTTGATCGGGATGATGATTATTTTTCCGATTCCCGGTATCACGGCCGAGATGAGCCAAGCGGACACTCTAGACCGGGCCGCTATCATACAGGGAGCAGGACTCGTAGTCATGACCACCCCAGCCATGGCTCGAACAATGGAAGACAGCGTCGGTTGCCGCCACGGTCGGCTTCGCACCCATACCATGACGCGCGGGGGCTTGGCCGGCCCGACGAGCACGGTCACGAAGTCTTGAATCGTCTCACGGTACCAGGAGATGATTTGAGGTCGATTGATTTGGATGGGAGCTTGCTGCAAGGAGTAAGGACGGCTTCTCTCGTGTTGATAGTTTACGGCTCAAAGGTTACGCCCCATATCGTCGAGCGTTCAACTGTGTGATGGGATGCCGTTCCGGCAGTGCCGTAGTTGTAGGAAGTTTGAATGGCTGTAGCTGTGTAGGGAGCAGGAGAATCCTGTCTCCATGGCCATTCATAATTCATGAGCAGAAGCTGTTCGATCTGTGAAATGAGATGTCAACGGATAAATTCCGAGACCGGGACTCGAACCCGGGTCGCCTGGGTGAAAGCCAGGTATCCTAACCAGCTAGACTATATCGGATGATGTGAAGTAGCGTAGTAGCTCGCGGGGGTTTAGTGGATATTGTAACGTTTTCCAGCTTGGGAGCAGTTTGCGGCATTCGCTGCAGGCGTGTGTGGACTACTCCAACAGAGTTGGCGCGGTGAGGAATTCATTCCCGCTCCGCTGGTGACACTCGTACCGCCGTAGATTCTCCCATTCCATGAGACCTCCAAGATGTCACCTCATCAAGGGCAGCAGGTGGTGCAGCAAGGACTGGCCTGCATAGGAGCTGTCTCCCGAGTGGTACACGACGTGCAAGTACGGGGATGACTGCGAGCTGGTTCACTTCTGTGGCCTCGTCATCAGCGAGACGCCCTCGGTTTTCCCGGAATGCGCTGCCGGGAAGATCGGACTCTTGTCGAAGTCCTCGATCGGGTCGGCAGTTGGAGCGATGTTCATGGCCATGCGCGCTACCGCACATCTCGGTGCCTCTGATGGAGCCTGCGGTTTCATATAGGATGTTGAGGCTATCAGGTCTCGTCGTGTTGTCAATGGGAGACAATTCTAGTCTTAGATCGCGGCCCATCGTTCACGCTGGGAATCGGCTCAGCGTCATCGTTAGCCTTGACCGGGGTAAATGTCCGCTCTACTACTGCGACGGACCTTCTTGTTACTTGCCTTGAGGAGTGCCTGCGGTCAGCGGGTGGGCTCGCACCAGTGCACAAAACTTGACTGAGGCACTCCCCCTGGCAGATACTCACAACAATGGAGGACGCTTCAACTGACTACTCAACGATGCCGACTTCCGACGCTTACGGCTGCGTACGCATTTCCGCCAGTACGATGAATCTCTCCGAGACTCCCCACGAACCTATCATCCGTAGGCACCCCTATCGACATGGCCACTGCGGCTTGCAACAGTCAGCAGTGTCCCCGATGTTTCGCCCTACAGGAGTGAGTCCCCCGCTTCGCCCCTCGATGAACCTCACTTCTAGGTACTTGCCCACCAACCCCGCCAGCCCGACAACCTACACGCTAACGCTGGCGAATTGCAATGGCGATCTCGTCTACCCTATCTCAACGACTCCTATTCCTCTGAGTGAGTGCTCGCCCTTCCCTCCCCTGGCCTAGCTTGGCTCCTCACTAGGCACTAGTAAAGTCTTTGAGTACACGTTCCTAAACCTGGGTGGATCGGCAAGTAAGTTGCCACCAGAACGAAGCCATTGTAAGGGCGTTCTTGTCAGGTACGTTCCAAGTCACAGCGCCGCATCCGTCAAGCCCAGCTACATTCAGCATAGGAGGTTCTGCCCTGTTCGCTCATCCGTCGATCCCCAACGGCTTCTCCTTCAGCCACGAGTTCGAGATTCCGCAGAGCATACTGCTACAATGGTGTGCTTTACTACCATTGACGCGTGTACACTTGTCCAGCTTATTGTTTAATCTGTCGAACTGTGTGGGTGAAGGCAACGACAACCAGGCTTTATCGCATTTCCTTGTACCTCACTATGATCGTTTCCTATCGAATACGGCCTCGGTATTTCCTCTTGATCTGCCTCTATGTCCTCACATCTGGCCCAGCGTGTATTTGAGGTATGACTCACGGTGCACTGGGGTGGGCATCACCATCCCCAGGTGCTGGACCATGGGTCAGGCGACTGGTCGTCCTCGGTTAGCCGTTCCGGATGCCTACTCTGGCCGAGCTCGGACGTATCACCATTGCCTGCAGCGGTCCAGGTGAGCCATCAAGATGGCCCCTCTCTGCCCGTGGGAATCGTAATGGGATGCGTTGTTTTCTCCGATAGTTGAACTAGTAGTGTACTGAAGGTATGTAGGCGATAGAGGCGCTCGATCGACGACCTGGAACGTGTGCAGGCGGAGCGATTCACCTTGTGTCAGGTACCGTTACTGGAAGGTTCGGTGGCGACTGATCCCACTCCGATCAGTGGGATAGCTCAGACCCCTGACTCTACCGTGATAACGATGGATGCGATCCCGACTACGGAGGTATCAATCGTCTTCCCTCTCACGTGTCGACGTGCCTTTCATTCCTATCAGCCCGGGACAGCCGCAAGCCCTTACTGTTGGATATTTGCTGGTAACCCCCAGGCCAACGTAGAAGTCCAGATTGGACCCGGAGCAGGTGGGGTACCCGATGTCCAACCGAAGAGTCGGCGTTTCGACATGAGTTTTTTGAACAGTATCAGCATCACGGGTGCCCTATTGTTTCATAACCAGGTACTTACTCGATCTGCAATCAAGCGCCTTTGTCGCCGACATACCCTCAGTACACTACTAGTTCAACAATAGAGTACACATTCATAAACGCTCGATCGAGTTCTGTCCTCCTCAAAGGTGACAACGGTGCAGCAGTCGGTTCCACTGGTGTGAGCAGGTCCAGCGTTCGTTGCATCGAGTACGGTGACCTTGAGTGCGGGTCGAGCCACCACTTGCTACTGCTTCGGTAACCTTTTCTACTGCGAGAGCTAGCATGGGTCCTCGGTGTGTCAACATTGCTATACTTGTCCAACTACCATAGTCATTTGCTGTGTTATTGAGTGAAAGGGAGCATCGAGGGCCCGAGGACCCCGTCGGACCTCGAAGGTGAACCGTACTCGCCGCTCTATAGCCACGGCTGGGCGAGCGCATTCTCGAAGAGACATAGACCACTCGCCCTTTTCGAGCGCTTCATCTCTCTTCCGAATCCGATTGATCTTCACCGGAGCCGTGCCATGATGGTGGTACTGTCGCGGTTGTGCTCCGTCCATGTGATGATGTGTGAGAGACCCGTACGCAGATATACTATCCTATCCGCGAACGTCGCCGTTATTCGCAGTTCTACTTAACTCCAGTCTGTTAGCAATGCGCAACCTTTTTTTGGGGGCCCTCATAGCTGTCGCTAAATCCGAGCGACTAAGTCTGCCGATCACTGACGGACGAGTACCCCTGACCCTGGACGGTCAGACCCTCAATTTCGAGGTGGATTCCGGTGTCGCCGAAAGTTTCGCTTTCTACGGCCCCGTGTACGAGCAAATATTTGGGAAAGACAGCTGTGACAGGAGTCCTTACGGATGCTATTTCTGTCCCCCGGAGAACCCTTGTGATGATATACTCTCGAGAAAAGTGTGGCAAAAGAAGTTGTACGACGGCGAGATGTACGTTTTTGTTGAACACAACATGACACTTGTTGTCGGCAACAGGAAAATTGAGGACCTCAAGCTCGGACTGGTCGTTGGATTTCCGATCCATGATCATAGAAACTGCTCAGCCATACTTGGTCTTTCATTCGGCGGTGAAAATATACCAGAAACGTTCTTGGAACAGCTCCAGAAGCAGCAAGTTATCGACACCCTCTCGTACTCGATACACGCTGAAGAGCAGGGACCTGGTATGAGTGGAAATCTAACGCTTGGCAGCTCGGCGACGACCCAGGCTTCGCCTATAGGCTTCAGTGAGCAACCGGCCGAGTACGGGGTTATAGCTGTCCCTCAGCGGCCACTCAAGCTGTTCGACTCCTCTGGCAAGCAGGTGAAGACGCGGCGTTCGTGGTGGAGTAAGGCCAAGCCGGCCCTTGTGGATACGGGAGCCGTGTCGCTTATCATCTCCAACAAGGAATTTGAGAAAGTCATCGACACCACTTGGGAGACGATGCGCAAACAGGCTAAATTTGTGGAAATCAACGACAAACAGCAGCTGCTATGTGCGACTCAGTCAGGACATATGGTGAGGAAGGAGGCTCTTCCCTATTTACCAACACTCAGCTACAAAATCGGGAGCCCCCCTTATACTATCGACATTACAATAGAGCCGAAGCATTATATACACTCCTGTGAGGCCCTATGCTGCCAAATGGATATCGACCCTGTTGATTCCGGGATAACCACCTTGGGGCAACCGCTATTCCGTGCGTACGACGTCAAGTTTGACCTCTCCGGAAAGCGGCTACACCTCTCTCGCGATCATGGGAACTCCACAGCTACCGCTCCGGGGCAGCCCACCGACATTGGAACGACTATGAAATCGCGGAGGAAACCCTCTCTATTCAGGAAAATGACATTCAGAAGGCGGAGCCAAGTCAATCCCAAGTGACGAAGGTGTCACATATATCAACGCAGACTGCCGTGTAAATGAATGTGAATGATGTTTAGCAAACCCATGGTGATGCGTTCCAGTGTAGGATCATATCGAAGCGTCCACTGTGTAAACCTCCTCCTGATCTCGTCCACACAGTGGGACGAGCGCTCAGTACAATAATGGCTCAACTACGTCCACAACGGTGCTGACGCGTCACGAACGCTTCATCCCATCAGTTCGACTACTTTACAGCTGGAGATCGATTTAAAGATTTTTGAGCCGTCTGGAGCTTCTCCAACTCCCTCTAGAATTCCTACGATTCCTAAGGCACAGTATGCTACTGCGGTTTAGGCAGGAGTGTCGAGCGGTAAAGCACACCCAGCATCACTATTGACGTGAGGTTAGCATCATCTCTCTAACTTGCCGGCAAACCACTTGAACAACTCGACACTGCACATCTGCCACCAAACTATCAGCGATACCTGTCGCTCGAGTCAACTTAAAAATAACTAATACTACTATCTAAGATAATGACTTACTCCAAATATTTAGGAACATTTGACAGCGACGACAGTTGTCACCTCTACAAATTCGATATACATCTCATACGCGTAGTACTCAGTAATAATCTGAGAGTTCATCTCACGCAAGAAGGTAGCCAAATTATCATCAGGGTTAACCAAGACGATTTCTCGCTCGTTGACGTTATACTGAGAATAGAAATACTGACCAGCCACATACAGAGAAACGTAAGTTGTGTCGAAGATCATCTCGAGGTAGCCGAAGGGGGAGTCACCGCACCATGTTCCGATTATATCATCAGTCGAGACCGGGCTGGGTGGTTGACTTAACAACAGTCGTGTCCTCTAACACGGTGGTGTTGACCACAGGACTGGTCGGAGTGTACTCGGTCGTGATGTCCTCCGTCGTGATGGCGTCGGTCGGTGTCAGGAGAACTAGTCGGACCAACAGTTGCCATGTGGCAAGGATAGGGTTCACCAACACACTCATCGTCATCGCTGGCGTGGCAGAGGCTGCCATCATCTTTAGTGATGATGCCGAAACACACCGGAGGGTCTTGCCAGAATTTGCAGTAGGAGCCCCAAGAGGAGTCCTTGCACCCGGCCATACCATCACACACTTCCTGGCAGGTCGTGTCGGGATACTCATGGCAAAGGACAGGCTTCAACACCGGAGTCGTCACAGTCAGCGTTGTACTCAGAATCAGGCTGGAAGCACTTGCCATCGTCCTTATGGTAGAGGCCAAAGCAAACACCATTATCCTTGCAGTAGGACTCCGAGCAGCCCATGGTCTGGGCGCAGGAACTCTCACAGTATTCACCCTTCGGCTCAACCTTATCAACCGAGCTGGCAGTATAACCGGCAGCAATGCCGAACAGGATGGTGGAGATGACGATGCGCATATTCAATGGATAGAGATGTTAAATCAATGCTGAGAAGGGGGACAGCGTTAACTCGATCTCGAACACTCAAGACGATCAAACAAGCCTCTGGGACTCGTGGAATTACGGTGCGAGAACGATTATTGCAATCTTCGCTTCAAATAACCGTAAGCATCCAAATCTTACGGTTGCGCTGGTCCGTCGCCCGCCCGATTGTGTTACGCTGTCCCGATGCCGGTCAAATGTAAACTCTCACTTTGTTAGTCTCGGTTACTCAACAAAGTTCATCACACGTGATAAAATCGCCGTGCCAGCTGTTGCCTGGGCATCTGCTGTGAGCCGCAGAATCTGTTCACGGGCTTCTAAGCTCCTACAAACTTGTCATCAGTCAGAATTCCATCTGGGGCTCGTGTCACGCCAGAGAAGAGTGTGATGGCGGGATTAGTAGACACTTACGAACTCCTGGAAGCACTTCGAAACAGAACGTTGGCAACCGAGCACATAATTGTGCACTCCCAAGCTGACTAGGATACTCAACAACAGCAATTCTGTGAGATACGAGTAGCTCAGCGCGTGCCATGCAAAATCATTTTCCCAGGTGGCGACATTTAGTCATCAGCTTCCTCCATGTTTCCTTCGCGTAATGGTTCTCCAAGTCGAATACGTTGACCTACACAACAGAGCAAAAAAGCCTGCAGTTCGATGTCTTTCAGAGAGAAGGGAACTCTAAATGAAGTCACAGCACACTCGAGACGATAAGCCTACTCCAGTGCTCGCCAGCTTCTCAGGGTCACTAACATCTCTCGCCAATGTGCTTGTTATCACTGCTGCCTCATCCTCAGAATCCACTAGTTTCAGGCGAGTAATCAAGTCCGCAAACACTGAGCAGGGGATATCTCCGCTAGAGGAGAAGTGTTCAGTCTCGGAGGCAGCCGCTAGCAGTAGCGTCGACAGTGACCGCCTGGTGACGAAGGTACCTGAACATGCTCAGGATACAACTTCGAATCACCAGCCTCGCGGACAGTGGACTGTCTCTCCGTGCACAACCCTTCTATAAGGCCATCAACAAACGTTGTCCTGGAGTGCGTCATCCGATGAGATGAGTCGGCGAGTGATACTCAATAGGCGCCGACTGTATGCGATTTCCCCTCGAAACTTAAAAGAGACATTTCGCGGCGCTTCCCGTCTCGCGTCGACTATGAATGGCGACAGCGACAGTGCCTTCTCACTCTTATGTTGTGCAGCAGCCTTCTGCCTGGCACGCTTATCATCCTCAATCCAAAGGCCAATGGCCTCGAAGAAGGATTCCAATATCCAGCAGAGCTCCTCTGCAGTGACTGGAGCATACCAAGAAGGCAGCGTCAAATAGAAAGCATCTCCCAGCCTGACAGCGGAACCCTCATCAGTAGCAGAAGCCGCGTATGGTCTCACAGGCTTTCGGACGCTGCCAGGAACTTCGCATCATCTCTGCTGATTCCGAGCTCATTCGTGAGGAACCCGATAAGTTCCGAGTCATCAGGGCCACCTACCACACCATCACCAAATCGCAGCGAGGCGGTGAATAGCACTTCGGTTCTCGAAGGCTTTGAGAATCTCAGCCACGTTGAACTGGTTCTTTCGTGCCCTCCAAACCAGCCAGTTTTGCAACCGCGCCTGGTCAAGGGACATCCAAGTTCCATCTAAAGGCTTTCCAGACATACCAGCCTCTCGGAGTCGACGGGAGGCTTCCCAACTTGATCGGCCAAGAGAAGCAAGTCAACCCAGGCCACAAGGGGATGGCCATCCTGGTCTCGGATGCCGGGGTTGGTACCTGCTTCTTGCAGAATGCCCAATCCATGACTACAGAAGCCTTCAATCGAAGAATTGATGTCAACTCTACCCGAGGAAAAGTTGAGCAAGTTTGTTGTTGCTCTCTTAACAAGTTCTACGCTGCTCGTCAGCAGACTAACCGCGAAAACAACATATCACATGAAGATGCCAACGCGAACCAAACTAGTAAGTGTCTGGTGACAACGTTCGGTGGCTGCAAACAATTCAGCAGAACTGTTGTGAGAGCTTCCAGCCAGCAGAGCAAACGTGTAGAGCTCAGCCACGCAGTTCACGAGATATCGCCGTGTCACTAGTTTTCGCACTGTCAAACGCAAACGTGACGATCCCAGGTGCTTTGGTTTCTCGAGTCGTCTTAGGGATAACGACTATGCCATTCACAAGTCCACTCGCCGGATAGGGGCGCTACTGCGCGAGTGGGGCCGCTATGCCACGAGACAGCAATTTGGCAGTAGGGTGGAAACAAGGACATCAACTCGGCGATTGAAGAGGTAAGTCTAATGGTGGCGCTCCAATGGGGAGTTCAATTCCGCAAATAACGACATCAATTTCATGATTAAGGAGGTAAATTCCGCCAAAAAAGACATCGATTCCGGGAATAACTTTCACGAGAGTATCTAGGCCTAATGCGCCAGGTAGACTTCTGAATGGTCTACGTAGAACTTATTATGAGTGTGTCTTCGAGCGAGGGTCCATAACCGAGGACAGCATGGTTGGTTTACCATAAAAAAGTTTGAAAAAAGCACTAAGCATGCCGAGCTCGCCGTTTTCAGTTCTCGTCATGATAGAATCGCGAGATAACAGCAACTTGTTGTTGTCGGCAAGCAATTTCCTCTGATCAAAATTGAGAGGAGCTTGCAAAAATTGCCGCTATTGAGCACGAGTCGGGCCTCAATCGAGTTTGAGTTTGGAGACAACGCTGGAGTAAGTGATGCACTGGCACGTCGCCCTAGCGAAGTACTCACTTCCAGCCCTGCTCACAACATCAGACAGGTTGTTCACAACCGACCGCACAGGCTTTGGTCTAGCAGGGAGCACCTGTGACAGATGAGTTCCCTTTATCACGAAACGGGTATCAGAAACAGACGCGCGGCAGTGAATCCCACCTCAATCAGTTCGTCCACAGTCAGTAGTCCGTCCCCGTCGGCGTCCGCTGCCGCTAGCCGCCTTGCCAAACTGTGGTGCTTGCCAGTGTTGGTCTTGAGTAACCACAGGCATTCCTTAGCTCGGGGGTCCAGTCGACTAGAGTCCAAAACCTGGCCACCGAACACGGGTGATACTATCCAATATGCAAGGACTGTGCAGTGCAGTATCCAAATCGCAACTTCTGCCCCAAATTCACCTTATTTTATTTTCGTTTTTACACTAGTCTAGTTTAATTGGCTTAAGCTAGTCGCAACGTTCTCCCCTCCCGTAGAGTTCTCATCGTCTTCTTTTTTCGGGTCTCTCACAACTATCCACTACTTCACCCTACTCTATTGCGTTGTGACTCCGCAAAAATCTTCGCCCACTAGTCGGTATCACGAGTTACGGCAGTAGCCTCAGCGGCGCCACTCCGATTTTCCTCGAGGGCACAGCGGCCGAGCACGTATTGCAATGCAATAATTGCATGATATTGAATCAGACGGTTCGAGAAGTTCGACCGATCGACTCATCTTCGAAGTCTCACGTGTGGTAGAATGACGTCGTCCTCGTCATCAGAAGTCTGCGTTCTCGCGAAGACAGGATCCGGGAGGATGAGCGAGCTAGGCACAGGCCAATCCAGTCCTCTGTGCCGCTGCTCTCCCGGTTGAGGTCGCAGCCTCGTAGCAGCATCATGGGCTTCTTGCGCCGCCATTTCTTGGGACTCCAGCTGCTGTTGCCTGCCGAAGAGTCGTCCTCCCACCCCATCTAGCCCTTGACCAGAGAGAGCTTTCCGCAGAGACGAACGCGCAGTTTTCCTTGAACAGCCCACCCGTCATGCTCATTCTTTCCTTAGAAATCGCCCTCCCCGAACGAATAAATTCTCAAGTGTGAGTTTTATGCGGAGACGAAAACGATGATAGAAGATCTCGATGCGTACAACTTCGAATTTCTTTCTTCAGTACTCGAACAAAATCGGCACCAAATTTCTTTTTTTGGAGAAGACCGAAGTTGTGAGACATCTTCTTATGATAAGAGGGATATGATACGATAATACTGGCTTATCAATGCCCTGAGTCAGTGGGAGTCTTATCAACTGCGCGCTACGAACTCAGGAGATACAACACTTCGGTGGCTTTGAGACACTTACAAATGACGTATCTTCTCTCGTTCTTGCTCGAGTTCCTTCTCAGCCATCTCCAGCTCCTTCGACAAGGCCTCGGATTCCGCGAGACGCTTCTCTGACTCTGATATCTGAATAACCCTATCACCACGATCATCACTGGATGTGCGATAAGCTGAGAGGCAAAGGCTGTCGAAAGCCCAAGCCACTGCCTGGGCGATAGAATCACCTCTTTTCAATCCGCTTCTTTTCCCTGATGTCACGCTTGGCCTGACTCCGGTATTCCTCCGCTTCCAAGCGCATGTCATTCCGCTCGGATGCGAGCTTAGTCAGCCGAGCTTGTACCACCAACTGAGGAGAAGCTGATGCCCACTCTAACGGAGTCAGTAACTTCTCCGACACTCTCAATTTCACTTCTCAAAATCATTCAAGAGTAGAGCTCAGTCATTGTCACATCTCCCTCCTGAGACAGTTGCAGTAGTTCACTCACTTTCTCCCGCTCAAGTCTGCCGCAATCCATCTCAGCGTCATATACCCGACTTCTTGCATCATCATCTTCATCAGCCCGGCCTCGCAGTTGCGCATGATACACCTGATACCCGTACACGACATGCAGGAGCCTGTCTGTGCTCGCTGACTTTCGGCATCGACCACATAATTCTTCAAGGATCTCCGAACGCTAGGCTTTGAAGCCATATCAAATCGAGGAGGGCGGCGGTCAGGGCCAGTCAGGCGGAAATTATCTTACCCGCTCCAGCATTCGATCAACCTCGCGTTGAGCTCTCGCTATCTCACCCTCGACCTGAAAAGAGGAGCGGTCGAAAAGAGGAGCTTCATTATCGTCAATTGAAGGCGTCCGACTATCCAGTTCGGGACAGGATCCGCGCGTACGTCCTGCGGTTTTGCTTTCTTCAGCTCCTCGCGTAGTACTGCCAACTGACGCTCTTTCGACTCTAGATGAAGCCGGAGATCCATCGCTCGTCTGAAGCCACGGGACGCTACATCCACCCACTTCTATGTATCGAGGCGATTCCGCTCCGACCCAATCCACTCTGGGCGGAAAATCGCAGCGTCGTTCTGTTGATCGGGTGACTGCGGGGCTCCCCAATGCAAGGAGGGCCGCGACGATAAATACTATCGGTTGGCCAAATCGGCTCAACATAAGTCTAACTAAGCCGGAATCGGCGTTGGGCTATAAACTCACGGACATCGTTAATATTCATAACGATATGTTATATAAAAGACCTCCAATAAGGAACTGACTGTGGAGCCCCAGACATACCAATTGAAGGATAAACCTCGTTGGAAAGGAGACTTGCCGCCACGCCCGCGCTTTCGAATTGGAATAGTTGGGAACAGAGAAAGATGTAAAAGCGATATTCGGTCACCAACTTTCTCTCGGCCAGGGCCGCCATTATGTCGCTCAGAGCCTCCTCGAGCTCCGCTGCCTTCACCGCTCCACCGGAGACCTTCTGACCTCCCCCGATGCGTACCTTACCGAGAGCACCCGCCTCGGCCGCATCCACAACCCAGATTCGCTCATTTCTTTCGATTATTCATCACTTGACTGGGCGAAAACTCACGCTTTGGAGAAGCTCCAGGATTAGCCTGTCCTTTCTTATGTTGTTCTTCTCGGCATCACAGGTCGAGGCACTCAGCTCCTGAGTACAAGTAGACGCGGCACTAGCAGTACTCCTAAAGACGAGAATGATACGGATCACTCGAATGAGATGATAGAATACTATCGATTCGAAAGTGGTCTTCTCCGGTTGTTGGTGCCGACTGCCACACTGGGCAATTTTCCTAGCCCCACGTTTCTACTGCTGGGCTCAAAGTCGCGGAGCATGAGAATCTCAAGCCGGGATCGAACCGGATCTCTGGAAGCCAGTCAGTCTTCGGTGAGCCAGGATTACTGTGGCTCTCGGATAGACAGGTCGCAACCCATATTGTTTGATCGTAGGTGCCTTCAAGTCTCACCTGAGCTTCCTGCTCGATCTCTCGGAGTTCTCTCCTGAGCAGTCCTGCATTCTCCACTAGACTCTCTCTATCCTGCAAACGCTCCCTTCCACTGAGGACCTACATCCCAACCGATCACCAGAGCCGCGGTCATCACTCAGTTCTGACTTTTCCAGCAAGGCTCTGCGGTCGCGTCGAAGTTCCGTGGGGTCCGCCCGGTTTGGCGGTAGTAGCTGACCTCGGAATCGGTCTTGACGGGTCTGAACGACATTGTTGACGTTGAATATGTTGTAGCTTCTCTGAAGCTCATCGATCGAAGCTTTCCTTGTACATCGTGTTGTACATGGTACAATCGGCCGGTATCTCAGCGCAAAGGGCGCCGCCGGCGGTCACGCCAATTCTACACAATAGTTCTACACTGAAGCTCACGGAGGAACCCATTTCGCAAGGCTTTGGATCTTCCAAATGGCGGGTCAGCGTGTGGCGATCGAGTTCGAGGATGAATCACCCAACTCGCCGGTATTCATAGAGAGAAAGACACAGGAAAAGCTGATCCACCTCTGCGGACAAGCCTTGCTCCAGCAGCTGCCGAGGCCGCCCTTCCGGAGTGATCTCGGGCACAAGAGTTTTCCCATTCTGAGCTGGAACAATCAAGTGGATCTCCTCACGGAACTACTCCCACCATCTCCCTCTTGGTCTTCGCCCATGCCCAGGACTGCATCGGCCATCCGGTCGATATCTTGGGCCGATATTCGCCGGCTAGGGTGACTAGTTGCCATTTACTCGTGATAAGGCAGTCTACTAGCAATGCATGTCTAGGCTGCTTCATCACCGCGAGGAATGTTATCATAGGCCACAGCGGTTACAAAGTGGAGACGGGGTCTTGTCGATCGCTAAGTGATCGATATGGAGCGTTTGTCATATAGTTCTTTACGAGGCTCCTTTTCGGGAGTAGCGAATTGTACAGCAACTACCAGAACTTTCCGAATATCACACTCGAGAATCAACATCAACTCATGTCGAGCACGTAGATTTTCGAGTTCGATATCGATGTTCAACACGGCGTGTTGTAGGAGTGTCCACCGGTGAACCTCTCTAGCACTATGGGACGGGTCGAATCAGCTCGAATCGAACTCGGTTGAATCGGGTGAGCAGCTCTGCGGGTCTGAACAATGCTCACGATACCCAACTTGCCGCTCCGGTGTACTCGCAGAAGGTGGACGCGCGCTATCACAACGAGACGGAAAGGGGTGGTTTTCGAGCGCTGCAGATTTTCCATGGTCAACTGCTCGCCTCTCTCTGTGAGACTTCCACGTCGTCCCTTCCAGTCCCGATAACAGGCGATGAAAAGGGAGTCAAGTGTCACCTCTGACAGGTTCGCGGCCGACCTGCCGTCCATCACGTTGACACATAATTACCGGCAATTATGAGTTACCGTAATTCGGAAAACTGCCGCTGGTGTTCCCCCTCTGGAGTCGTCCGCGTGTCAGTACTAGCATCATGCCCGTGTCAGTTCAACTTCGAGGAGCCTTCTTTTCCTCGCCCCTCGGTCTGTTAGCAATGCGCAGTCTTCTCTTGGCGGCCCTCACCGCCCTCGTCAAACCTGAGCCGATCACCCTTCCGTTCACGAGAGGGCGCGTAGCCCTCACCCTGGACGGCCAGATACTCCACTTTTGGGTGGATTCCGGAAGTGCAAGGAGCTTCGCTTTCTACGGCCCCGTGTATGAAGAAGTATTCGGTAAAGACAGCTGTGGCAGGAGCCCTTACGGATGCTATTTCTGTCCCCCGGAGAACCCTTGTGATGATATACTCTCGAGAAAGGTATGGACGGTAGCCTTGGGGTCTGATGACCTGTACAAGTATGTTAAACACTCTGTGACGCTCGGCATCGGCAACTACACACTTGAGAACTTCAGTTTCGGATTAGTCGTGAAACACCCCAGTCGTCACAGGACTTCCGCTGCCCTTCTGGGTCTCTCGCTCGGCCGTCCCACCATCCCAGAGACGTTCTTGAAGCAGCTCAAGAGACGGAGGGTTATCAACACCCTCTCATACTCCATTCATACTAGTGAACAAGGACCCGCGATCACAGGCAAGCTAACCCTTGACGATTCAGAGACGGCCGAAGCGCCGTACATACTCTTCACTAGGGACCTCATGTTTGGTCACGCGAAAGTGGCTCTTCCTGCGGGCCCACTGGTGCTCTTGGACTCTCTTGGAAGGCAACTGAATGCGCGACGTAGAGGCGATGAAATGCAGCCAGCTCTTGTCGACTCGGGGGCTTCGTCCGTATACGTCTCTGAGAGAGATTTTGACAAGATTATTGATGTTACGTGGAGCGCGATGTGCAGAGAAAACGCACGGGCGAGCATCAAAAAGAAAAAGCAGCTGCAAGAAGAGGACGGCTTGCTCCGTATGGTGAGAAAGGAGGCTCTTCCCTATTTACCAACACTCGGCTACAAAATCGGAGATCCGCCTAATACTATCGACATCAGAATAGAGCCGAAGCACTATGTCCACTCCTGTGACGCTGTGTGGTGCCGAATGAATATCCGTCCGAGGAACCTCAGAACTACTTCCTTCGGGCACCCATTTTTCCGGGCATACAACGTGAAGTTCGACCTCGATAACAAGCGGCTGTCCTTCATCAGTAACAGCGAGGGAAACTCGACACCTGCTGCTGTCGTAGAGTCTACACACCTTTGAACCACTACCCAAGCAAGGAAACCGACTTCAAGAGATCATCTGCTTTCGAGTAGTTGATACATGCCAGGATGCAAGTGGCGGAGGATAGAACGATGTGAATGATGTGCAGCTTTAGTATACTCTTAGAGGTTCGTTGAAGTCGAGGTCACAAGGAAAGGGGAGAATGGAAGGAAAGGAGGCGAGAGTCTTCCAAGTAGTCGCAGGAATACTCAACCTCTTGCGAGCAATCACGCTATTCATTTTCGTGGAAGTGTTGTACCACCCTGGGATCATGGCCCCGGGCCTGTGATTCTCGTATTCCCGAATCCTTTGTCTTCGTTAGTTGCGGGGGAATCCGTTTAGGGATACGCATCATCAGAAAAAGCGCGGTTGTTCTCTCAACCGATCCTGACTCTTAAAATGATCTCTATGTCACTCTCGGCACGGAACTATCAGTTCTAGGATCTGTCCTGGTTTTTGGACCAATTGAACAACCTCGATTGAACTGCTCCTTCAGACGTCGAGCGGTACACGGGCAACGTCTCTCTGGTCGAAGTGCACCGCCTTACACGCCTAAGACCAGTGGTCTCTCCAGCCTTCTTCTTCAGCAACGTCAGTGACATAGCGACCCACGAACGGCGCCACCCAATTCAGAGACGACGAGGGTTGAATGCTTGTAACGGGTTCGAGTGAATGTAATGATAGAGGGTGTAGTCCTAGCGATGGGAACTCGGTAACGCAATAACTAGTGAACTTGTAGAAGTAGCTGAGCTACGGAGACTTAGGGGAGTGACTGTAGAGTATAGTTAGGGCAGCGCGCGCAGGGCGACCAACAACCACAACAATTAGCTATGGATCCTATGCTGCACGCAAGCACATGGATGTGCGCAGAATCCCGTAACATGCTAACAGACAGACAGTAGGGACGTTCAAACAACAAGCATTAGTTCCAATAGGGCTTTGTCTTCTTGTCGGGGCCCGGCTATAGTGTTCGAGGGAGAATGTACCGCTATAAAGCAGGCTTTGCATACAGCAACTTCCAACTGTATTCCTTAGACAACCGATTTGCGTGCGAGATGCTAGCTTCGCTGTAAGATGCGTCACCCGCGTTTACAGTAGTTGCCTCTTTCCAGGGCCGGTTCGAATGCTATGGAAGTCACATGAGGTTGCTAAGAAAGTTTGATCCTCACTCGGGAATTTTCGGGAGTGCGTCCACCATCCCCTACTCGGGAATGCCAAGGACTTCGAGTATCTGCGGTCACTAGACTGATTCAAAAACGCAAAATTGAATCTAAGTAGAATAAATCCCAGATTCGATTCTGAGTTTCAGAATTAGTTTACTGATCAGTGGGCCTCGATTCGAGTTTCAAAGCCGTGAGTTATTAACCAGAATGGAATCCGCTCTCGTGGATCGAGCCGTTGTGCGCCGATCGTCTTGTGCATGCGTGCCTAGCTAATACTCCCGTCCCCCGAATACCTGAGTAGAAGACTTTACACTCCTCCTCGCCTTGCGTTGACTATGAGCAACAACGGAGGAGCAGCACTCACACACAGCCGAGATCAGTCTGTGAAGCGCAGAACGGGCCATCCAGTTGTCCCTCCCACCTTCATCATGCTCTTACCCTACATCCTCGTTATGCAGCTATGCAGTGTGGTTGGCGCAGAGAGCGTCAAGGCTCCTCGGGGTTTGTATACTCCGAGGAACTGGACAACCGCCCAAGTCCGAGCAGAGCTGAACTTCCTTAATGATTCCACCGTTAAGTACAAGATCTACACCCCTCAGCACGACAGCTGGACCTTAGCCTCTTTCCCGACTTCGATGCCTGCGTCTTCCATCATCGCTGTGAACGTCCCCAGCTTTCAAATGGACTTCTGGATGCAAAATCATCCGGGGGCCTTCAGCGAGTTGGGACTCAAGGTCTTCTTCTACGACCCGGTGCTGAACCGAATCACCGTTAATCCCGCTGGCGCGTCCTTCGAGCTTCTGCACGAATCGGACCCGGCTGAAGACGCTGGCAATGTTACAACTACATCCCCCGATGGCATCTATCAAAGCGTGGATGAGATCGACGACCCACACGGTTTCTTCCCATCTTCGAGGCTCGAAGTGACTATGGGGTTCTGGAAGGAGCGCGGCCGTGCTCTCTACCGCATTGTGCAGAACAATGCCGAGTACTCCTTCCCGTTCGAGGTCGACTTTTTCGTGATCAGTTCTAGCCTCATCAGAGTTCTCATACCGCAAAATCAGCTACACGGGCTGCATGGGAGGTTCCCTGGTCTGTCGAATGACTACTTCTACATGAACTTGGGCTACGACCCGAAAGCCGATGTGATATCATTCCTCCTCAATGAGTTACGTGTGGTTACCCTTAAGCGAGTTCAAACCTTCACTCCTGCCAGCACTTCCGCACCTCCGACTTCCACAGCAAAGCCAACAGCCAACTGTAGTCACCGCTGCCGCCCTTTCGGGGACTTCTGCGTTGACTCCAACACGGCGAGGATGTCACTCAGCTTCAAGGACCAGCATACCACAACTTTGGCAGCTCTCTACAAAGGCGCCCACTTACTGGCCGGAGGTGCAAGGTATGATGTTATCGAGGAGTCCGACCGCGTGGTGATCTCCGTCGATGTTATCAACTCTGCGCTCAGTGACGAGTTACGTAAAATCAACTGGCTGGGCTTCAGTCGCCTCAACTTCACCTTCGATCCGGACCGCAACGTGGTGATGCTGGAGACACGCGGTCTGATCGCTCACATGTACAGCAGCCTCGGCTGCGCTGCCGCCATCGAGGCTCCTCCGAAGGAGCCAAGTGATGACGAGGGTGGGTCTGACCTTGGACCCCAGGGCGCTGGCGATTTCATTCATAATCTCGTCGAGCAACTACTCGGTTAACACCCAGAAGAAGTAACTTTCTATGATCTCGGCTGTAGAAATAGTTCTCTCTGTTCTCGCTCAGAGCGGCAGCACTTCGCCCTATTGTGGCAAGTGCTCGAGCATTGAGGTTCTGCCACTCTCAGAGAGCGATCAGCGGGGGCTACTTCTCGGCCGGACTTCGCCTGATTTTTTAAATCCTTGAGTCCACCTGGGGCAGCTTCCCTGCAACCCACCGAGTAGCACCCCAGGCTGTACGAAATCCAGTTACAAGCGAGGTTTGCTTCTGATTATCTCCGATGAACTTTCTTATACAAAAACGTCTTGTCTTCATGCCTTCATGTCTTCTTGTCTACCATGTCTTTCTTCTTGACCTGTGGGAAAGGGTTATTGGTGTTGTCCAAATCGTCCTCCTTCGAGGAAGTTTCGGCACAACCGCACTCTTGCGTATTGGCGTATCGTAAGATCACAATAAAGCTTGCAGTAGCATACTATTGTCAGTACGGTCGGCGTCAACTTCTCCCTCAAAATGTGGGCTCAAAAGCGCCTTGACCGCAACGACTTTCTTTCAAGCTCCTAGTTCTGTGTTGCTGTCCTGCAGGGGGGATGCCTCATAGTAGTACTTGACAACCCAACAGTTAACTACAAAGGGTGGATCAGAGAGCGATCATCATAAGACTAAGTACAGCCAATATTCTGAGCCTTTCTTCACTGGAACCGAACAGAAGCGACTGCGTTGGTAGATATTCGTTAATATCGCGCGTTGCCTCGGCGAGAGGTGTAAAGTATCATATTAGTCCATTGTTACAAAGGCTCTGTACCATTATACCATCGGTGCAAAGTGTATTCATTCAGATGAATGGCCCCAGGCCGGAAAAAGCATTGTGAGCTGAACAATTACAAAGCAAGTGAGAGATGATCGTTGCATTCGCTCGGGGTTAACGAACCCGTATGTGCATCGGGTGTTAAGGAACCCGTATATCGAAGCCGTCTCAGAGACCCGTACCGTCTGCCTTCGCAGCTCCTATCGAGACAGCACCATATTCGCCTAAGAGACCTCTTCGGGTTCTCAGAGTCTCAGGCCGGTAGTCTGTGCTCGTCACTGAGTTGGAATGGATGGAGGTCCTGCTTTGAGGTCCTGGGCGTTATGATACTCTTCCCACTCGAGCCCCCACTGAGGCTCATCAACTCAACAGCAAACCTCTCCATGAATGATGATGATGATGCTGATCATTAACGTCGTCCTACATGCAAGAGAGATGCCCATCGTCAATTAGATCTTCAATTTCTTAGCCGCCGTAGGCTTGGCCTCGTCGCCGATATCCGGATGGCCACCATAGCGCTCGAGACACCTGAATCACCCAATCGCGGAGTCACCACTGAATGATGCAATCGGTCTAAGTGCGCCCTGCGATTCACCCGTCAGACTCTCGATCTCCGAGCTACACTCAGCGCTACTAACCTAGGCGCGTGAAACGTCAGCGCACCTACTGCACTGAACCAACCAGGAGAGCAGGCAGCTCCTCTAGCCCAACGCGTCGACTAAAATTCTTCGACTCTACAGGACGTCCCACTCATACCATAAAATGAGAAAATCGTGCAGATACGACAGGCAGTCGAATAGACGAGTAGAGCTGAGCTCCCATAGAGCAAAATCACCTCTTCTTAGCTTCAGGATGCTCACACTGCTGTCTTATCCATGGATGTCGAAGAATATCTTCCAGACTCATCCTCTTAGCGGGGTCCTTCACGAGCATGCCCTACATCACAGAGAACAGACTTCACCTTCAATCCACCCAAGCGGTAGAAGCTGCGTTATGAATTACTCGTATTTCACACGAAGAAGATGCGCCCACGATGCATCCACAGAATATGTACCTCAGTATACGTACGACACATACTTGCGGCGCCTTGACGTCTTTCATGTGAGAACCGTTCTATAAGTTACAAACTTCTTAAAAAAGCGGCATTATCTAGCTTGTGAATGCGGAAAATCCAGGCTGACAAGGAGTGCCGTCAAAACGAACCTCGGATGAAAGCCGGACCGTCCGAAAGAGCTCCCATCACGGGGGCCCAGTAGATTCCTACCCGAATGAGACTGATGGCTTGGCGACTCAGAAAGCTCGGGAATTTAACGTCGACATTCTTGATCTTCTGATAGGTCGCCTTCTTCGACTCGTCCTCAAAGGGCGGCGAGCCAACCAGGAACTCGTACCTGGGGACATACCATCCGCAGCGATTCTAATATCACACTTCCAATTAAAAATACGCAAAAACAGATGCAGCTTCGGTATCTTCCCACGCGAATAGCCATCAAGAAGATCCACCCCTGCCAACCCCTCATTACGCTAGTACGCCCAGGCCCCAAATATCAACGCCAAAATCGTGCTTCTGCGAGCCAACCATCTCGGGCGGAAGATAGTCCTGAAAAGACGAAATGACGTCTTCTCAATGTCGCGGCTTCGAAGGGACATCACGTTGACACATAATTACCGGCAATAATGAGTTACCGTAATTCGGAAAACTGCCGCTGGTGTTCCCCTGTGGAGTCGTCCGCGTGTCAGTACTAGCATCATGCCATTGTCAGTTCAACTTCGAGGAGCCTTCTTTTCCTCGCCCCTCGGTCTGTTAACAATGCGCAGTCTTCTCTTGGCGGCACTCACCGCTCTCGTCAAACCTGAGCCGATCAGACTTCCGTTCACGAGAGGGCGCGTAGCCCTCACCCTGGACGGCCAGATACTCCACTTTTGGGTGGATTCCGGAAGTGCAAGGAGCTTCGCTTTCTACGGCCCCGTGTATGAAGAAGTATTCGGTAAAGACAGCTGTGGCAGGAGCCCTTACGGATGCTATTTCTGTCCCCCGGAGAACCCTTGTGATGATATACTCTCGAGAAAGGTATGGACGGTGGCCTTGGGGTCTGATGACCTGTACAAGTATGTTGAACACCCTGTGACGCTCGGCATCGACAACTACACACTTGAGAACTTCAGTTTCGGATTAGTCGTGAAACACCCCAGCGGTCACAGGACTTCCGCTGCCCTTCTGGGTCTCTCGCTCGGCCGTCCCACCATCCCAGAGACGTTCTTGAAGCAGCTCAAGAGACGGAGGGTTATCAACACCCTCTCATACTCCATTCATGCTAGCGAACAAGGGCCCGCGATCACAGGCAAGCTAACCCTTGACGATTCAGAGACGGCCAAAGCGCCGTACATACCCTTCAGCAGGGACCTGGTGTTTGGTCACGCGAAAATAGCCATCCCTGCTGGTCCACTGGTGCTTTTAGACTCTCTTGGAGAGCAGTTGAATGCGCAACGTAGGAGCGAAGAGATGAAGCTTGCTCTGGTTGACTCCGGGGCTTCGTCCGTATACGTCTCTGAGAGGGACTTTGACAAGATTATTGATGTTACGTGGAGTGCGATGTGTAGAGAGAGGACGCGGTCGAGCATCAAAAAGAGAAAGCAGCTGCAAGAAGAGGACGGCTTGCTCCGTATGGTGAGGAAGGAAGCTCTTCCCTATTTACCAACACTCGGCTACAAAATAGGAGATCCGCCTAATACTATCGATATCAGAATGGAGCCGAAGCACTATGTCCACTCCTGTGATGCCGAGTGGTGCCGAATGAATATCCGCCCGAGGAGCTTGAAAAGTGCCTCGCACCCGTTTTTCCGGGCATACAACGCGAAGTTCGACCTCGATAACAAGCTGCTGTCCTTCGTCAGTAACAGCAAGGGAAACTCGACGCCTGCTGCTGTCGTAGAGTCTACACACCTTTGAACCACTACCAAAGCAAGGAAACTGACTTTAAGAGATCGTCTGCTTTCAAGTAGTTGATGCATGCCAGGATGCACGTGGCGGAAGGTGGGACGATGAAATGTGAATGATGTGCAGCTCTAGTAAACTCTTGGTGTTTGTTTGAGTCGAGGTCACAGGGGAAGAGGAGAATGGAAGAAGAGAAAACGACAGTCTCTCACGTAGTCACATGAGTACTTACCCCCTTGTGAGCAACAATCCATTCAGCTCAGTCGAAAAAAAAGTGCAAACAACGCATCATGAGGCTATGGCCCTAGGATAACGCTTGTCAGACATACGAATTGTATGCCCGAGGTCTTGCAGGGGATGAGCATCAGCGATAGCGAGGCTGCTCAGTCGATCGACCCTGACGCTTAAGGTTGATCTTCACATCACTTTTGACACGGAGTCATAACTCATAAATTCTAGGACCAATTCTATTTTCTGGTCCAAACATCCTCAACTGAACTGCTCTTTCAAACATGGAGTAGCACACCCGTGAATTTAGAAACGCCCTTCAGCTCAAAGGGCGCCGACCTCGCCGACCTGGCGATTGTGGTTCTGCTTCTTTTGTGAACAAGCGACGGCAGCTACTTTTCGGCCAGAATTCCTATGATTTTTTTATTCGACGTACGGTGTCTTTGGACAGCGGTGTATTTGCTGTAGCCACCGATTGGTATTCAGCAGCACTCCTACGTTGGTCCAAAGGAGATCCAGGTATATGAGTGGTCCACTTCTGACTATCTCCGGTCAACACAACAACTTCTTGCCTTCATATCATGTTCCCCATATTTCTTCTCTCTTAATCTATCGGAAAGAGTTTGTTGTTATTTCCCTCTTGACTTAACAAAACCATGCTTCAGCCAGTAACAGGGATACAAGAAGAGATGCTGACCTGATGCTCAAATATGCATCACAATATCGTAATAACATTAAAATGACGTGGACTAGCGAGGAGGGACAAATGCACAGCCTAGCTCAGAGAATTACACAAGAGCATCACAAATTATGGTACCCATGACGGAGGGAGTTCACTACAGTTAGCTGTCCGAATCGCCCTCGAGGAAGTTCTGGCACGGCCCCCACTCATCCGCATTAGCGCAACATCAGAATAAGGTCGGAGTAGCATACGATTATCAGTATGTAGAATACGCATCGTCAGTGTCCACTTCCTTCTCAGATCAGATCATGACTCGCTCAAAATGTGAGCTTGAACGCGCCTTGACCCAACAACTTTCTTACAACTTGCAGTTCTGTGTTGCTGTCTGGCAAGAAGGATGCCTCATAGTAGTCGTTCAGAACCCAACAGTTAACTATAAATGCTGGATAAGTATCGGACACTACAACCGATATTGTGAGCCCTTCTTCACTGGGACCGGACAGAAGGGATTGCGTTGGGAATCGGTTAATATCGCGCGGTTCGTTGCCTTGACGCGGTGTAGTCCAACTGGGGCAGTGCCAATCTGGGCAGTGGTCAATTCGTACACTTCCCAACTGGGACAGGGGCAAGTCGGACACTCGTGTCAAGGTGGTGCCAAGTCGGGCACCTCAACTCAGTACCAACTGGGACATTACCGATTGAGACACCACGAAAACGCTCACTCGGACAGTACCAACTCGGACACTTACGTGCCCGGCCATATGAGCTTGATTTTCGCGAACGCTTCGCGAAAATCAAGCTCATATGGCCGCGCCCGTTCCACGTGCAACTTTATTCGCCTAGTGCGAGGATCGAACCCGGATCGCGCGCGCGGCAGTCCAATGTGTTAACCGCTAGGCCAATAGCACCCTCACCACATTATGCGCTAGCTTTGAGCCCATAGCTCCCGGGGTCCATTGCTGTCACGCGCCATAATACTCATTTTCCAACGAAAGCTCACTGCCCCTTTTACCCCCTGGCCACTTGATGTGGGGCCTCGAGGCTGTCCGCGCTCTGGGTTCCACCATTACTGCCATTCTTCCTGAGCCCACTAAATCCGACTTCAGTAACTTCGTCCGCTACTTTGAGCGAACTTATGTTGGGTCGGTCTCAAAAGTACCCCTTTTTGACCCTCACTTGTGGTGTCACGCCAACTCCCATGAACGGACCAGTAACCTCTGTGAGGCCTATCATCATTCTTTGAATGCATTATGTTGTCTAAGGCGCCCCTCCTTCCATCACATAATGACCATTATACTCGATGGCCTTACTGAATTTGGCCAGCGTTTCGCTAGAATAAGCTGGGGACGCGTGTCGTCAGCCAACCGAGACCCGCAAGCAGGCCGAAGCTACATTGGAGAGAGCTTATGCGGCTACGTTTCCGGAGTATGGTGGGACTTCCTGGGCGGAAGCGCCAGTCCGTCTGAAGGAAGTCGAGTATATCCAGTACTTAAGGGCTTGCAGTGCCACACTTGCACGTTCTAGGCCAGCCAAGAAGTACAGTGATAAGCAGTAGTACTCAATGCCTAGTAAACAATCTTTAACCTAGGCCCTTACCTGTGAAGTTCGATTCGAATGTTGCTTTTCTGTCGGCGTGTGCCTGGTTCGGTAAAGTTTCTCCCTCCTCACAGAATATGCATTGAGTTTCTGAGTGCGAAGCCACTGTCTCAGTTGGCACTGTACGAGTTGTAGTGGCGAGCGAAGTGTCACTGTCTCAAGTGGTCCTGTCTGAATTGGTCCAGGTCGCCCAGCCGTTTTTGTCCGACCTGCCACTGACTCAGTTGGCAGTGTCCGAATCTGTGGTGTACGGGTTGATACCTTGTACGAGTTGACCACTGTCCGAATTGGCACTGCCTCAGTTGGGATACACCCGCCTTGACGAGTGATGTATAGACCAGTTTTTAGACGCGTTATGTCTGAGATTTTCAGAAGCCGAAGAGGTCTGCGAAGCGTGCATGGTGCTGTCTCCATAGGACGAGGTTCACGGTACGGGTGTGATGTGCCTCCTCGTCGAGGAGTCCTCTATGATACTGAGTCAACACAACAATTTCCCCTCTCATTTGTCTGCGGTTCAGAAGTACTGCCATGAGGCATCACCTCCTGCAAGACAGCAACGCAGAAGAAAAGTTGTTGGAGTCAAGGCGTGTTGAAGCTCCATTTCAAGCGACCTGTTTTCCGATGGTACGATGCGCTAATACGGAAGAATTGGAGCTGTGCCAGAACTTCCTCGAGGGCGATTCGGACAGCTAACTCTTTCCGATAGGTTAAGAGAGAAGAAATATGGGAAACATGATAAGAAGACAAGAAGTTGTTGTGTTGACCAGAGATAGTCAGAAATAAACCACTCATATACCTGGAAGTAGCTGTCGTCGGTTGCTCACAAAAAGAAGCAGAACTTGAGTGGGCGGTCGCAAGTGCCGCTGCAGTGAGTGAGAACGGATACAGCTACAGCCGAGATCATAGAAAGTTGTTTATTCTGGGTGTTAACTCAGTAGAAGCTTGACGAGATCACGAATCAAATCGCCGGCGGCCTCGGGTATTTCGCGGCGTGACCCTCCCTGGTTACCAGCTGCCTCCTTCGGAGGAGCTTCGACGGCGGCAGCACAGCCGAGGCTGCTGTACATGTGGGCGATTAGGCCGTGCCTTTCCAGCATCACCACGTTGCGGTCTGGATCGAAGGTGAAGTTGAGACGAGTGAAGCCCAGCCAGTTGATTTTACGTAATTCGTCATTGAGCGCGGAGTTGATAACATCGACGGAGATCACCACTCGGTCGCACTCTTCGATAACGTCGTACCTCGCACCCCGGGCCAATAAGTGGGTGCCTTCGTAAAGAGCTGCTAAACTTGTGGTATGCTGGTCCTTGAAGCTGAGCGACATCCTCGCCGTGTTGGAGTTCACGCAGAAGTCTCCGAAAGGGCGGCAGCGGTGACCACAGTTGGCCGTTGGCTTTGCTGTGAGAGTCGGAAGCGCGGTGGTGCTGGCGGGAGTGACAGCCTGAACTCGTTGGAGAATAACCACGCGGAACTCATCGAGCAGGAACGTTATCACATCCCTTTTTGGGTCGTATCCCAAGTTCATGTAGCCGTAGTCATTCGACAGACCAGGGAACCTTCCATGAAGCCCATGTAGCTGATTTTGCGGAATACGAACTCTGATGAGGCTAGAACTCTTCATGAAAAAGTCGACCTCGAATGGGAAAGAGTACTCAGCATCGTTCTGCGCGATGCGGTAGAGAGCGCGGCCGCGCTCCTTCCAGAACCCCATAGTCACTTCGAGCCTCGAAGATGGGAAGAAACCGTGTGGGTCATCGATCTCATCCACGCTTTGATAGATGCCATCCGGGGGTGTAGTTGTAACAGGGCCAGCATCTTCAGCTGGGTCTGAGTCGTGCAGAAGCTGAAAGGAGGCCCCAGCGGCGTTAACAGTGATGCGGTTCTGGACCGAGTCGTAGAAGAAGACCTTGAGTCCCCACTCATTGAAGGCACCCGGATGATTTCGCATCCAGAAGTCCATTTGTATGGTGGGAACGCGCACAGCGACTATTGAAGACCCACGCATCAGCGTCGGGAAGGAGGCTGAGGTCCAGCTGTCGCGCTGAGGGGTGTAGATCTTGTACTTAACGGTGGAATCATTAAGGAAGTTCAGCTCTGCTCGAACCTGGGCGGTTGTCCAGTTCCTCGGAGTATACAAACCCAGAGGTGCCTTCACGCTCTCTGCGGCAGCCCTGCAGAGCTGCATGATGACGATGTAGAGTAAGAACATGGTGAAGGGGGTGGGAGAGACAACTGAATGACTCAGTGCGTTGGAGGAGACTGGCCTGTGGGAGTGCTTCCTGATTCTGTAGCCAGGTAACTCGGATCACTGGAACTCAAGTCCGGAACTACCGATGATTGTAGGTTAGCCATAGAGGCATTAGCCTCAACCATTAGAAAGCGTGACAATCTTACTGAATGACAACACTTTCAAAAGAGAAACAAACATCCCCAAGTCCTTATGATTATGGATGACGAGCCGTAATAGCGGGATCGAAGATATCGATCTAAAGACGCATGCACACACGCATGCGCAGTGTCTCCCCGTGACACCTATAAGGGTGAGGAGGATAAAACCCGCGAAAAACCAGTTGAGTATAGAGCGAGGAAGCGAATACCTAGGCTGCTGGGAGACTCTGCCCAGGCCTAGCGGCGACAGTTCTTAACTCACGAGATCCTGTGAAGTTCCCTTCAGGAACGGAGGGTGAAAGAGCCCGTGCAGGAGAAGACATTGTGCGGTCTGCACAATAAGGAGACATGTGTGTGCGTGCTATTCTGTTTCGCTAGTAACCGGTTGTACTCTGAGTTACAAGTCAGAGGTTTATACGATGGGTGGATGTGGTTGACATCCGGCGTTCTTTCTCTGCCTTCCCATCCCGCCCGTGCAGGAGGAGTCTGAAACTATCCTTGTAGGTCGTCTGGTGTTCATCGTTGTTTTACGTTGACCGTCGTCGGAATAGGTAGACACCGTGTTGCGGTGGCTTTGGTGGTCAATGCTTCGCCCTTACGCTTTAGGCGCACTGCGAATCGTACGATGAAATCTCAGATGACGGCTCGATAGTTTCAGTCTCTGGAACAACCAAGCCCCTTGTGCCCACTGTTCGGGCCGCGGGTTGATTGTTCTACTTTTCTCATTCTCCTGTGCATAGGCGGCTTCACAATCCGGACTCACTATCAGAAAACTAACTCTGAAACTCAGGACCGATTCTGGTACTTGTTTTCACTCCCAAAATACGGTTCCAAAAAGAATTCCATGCTCAGTTCGTTGAGCAACCCCAGGTCCTCGAAGTCCTCGGGATTTGAACCGATCCTGGAGAGAGGAAACTATCATAAATGCAGGTGACGCATCTTTGGTCGGAAGCTAGCATCTGGCGTGCCAATCAGTTGTTTGAGGGAAACAGTCGAAAGTTGGTGAATGCACAGCCTGCTCTACGGCGCGAGGTGAACGCCCAGAGCATGCTTTAGGGGGATCCTTTGAGTCCACCTCCCGTTGAGGTCCTTGCCGTTATGATGCGCTTCCCACTCGAGCCTCCACTGAGACTCATAAACTCAACAGCAAACATCTTCGTGAATGATGATGATGCTGATCATTAACGTCGTCCTACATGCAAGAGAGATGCCCATCGTCAATTAGATCTTCAATTTCTTAGCCGCCGTAGGCTTGGCTTCGTCGCCGATATCCGGATGGCCACCATAGCGCTCGAGACACCTGAACCACCCAATCGCGGAGTCACCCTTTCCCCGTCAGACTCCCGAGACCAAATAATGAGTTTCGAGCTACACTCAGCGTCACTAGCCTAGGCGCGTGACTCACGCGCGTGAGGCGTGAACAGAGGGAACCAGGATAGTAGGCGGCCCTCAGAAACACGGTACAAAGTTGAGTTGATACTCAAGCCGAGTTGATGGCAGGCAGTCGAACAGATGAGTAGGGCTGAGCTCCCATAGAACGATACTACCTCTTCTTAGCTTCAGGATGCTCACACTGCTGTCTTATCCAGGGATGTCGAAGAATATCTTCCAGACTCATCCTCTTAGCGGGGTCCTTCACGAGCATGCCCTACATCACAGCGAGGTCCCACTTTGTATCGACGAGAGAGGCAGAAGATTCATAGCTTATCACTTCGACCACTATGAACCACTCGTATTTCACAGTGGAGAAGGCGCCCTCGCGATCCATCGACAGAATAAGTAAAAAACTTCTCACTCAAGAAAGCGAAGTCATTTAGCTTGCGAAGGCGGCAGCTCTCGGCTGTTGACAAGCAGTGCCATGAAAACGAACTTCGGTTGAAAGCCCGACCGTCCGAAAGAGCTCCAATCACGGGCGGCCCAGTAGATTCCTACCCGAATGAGGCTGATGGCTTGGCGACTGAGAAAGCTCGGGAATTTAACGTCGACATTCTTGATCTTCTGATAGGTCGCCTTCTTAGACTCGTCCTCGAAGGGCGGCGAGCCAACCAGGAACTCGTAACTGGGAACATACCATCCGCAGCGATTCTCATACCACACTTCCACCAACAATTAAGAATACGCAAAACACAGATGCAGCTTCGGTATCTTCCCACGCGAATAGCCATCAAGAAGATCCACCACCACCGGTCCCCTCATTACGCTAGTACGCCCAGGCCCCAAATATCAACGCCAAAATCGTGCTTCTGCGAGCCGACCATCTCGGGCGGAAGATAGTCCTGACAAGGCGAAAGGACGCCACCTTAATGCCATGACTTTGATCGCCGTGACTTCACCAAAGTTCCACAGAAAGTTTCGCGCCTTGAATTGGGGGCATGGACTGACCAGCCGAAGTCTGCGATCTTCAGAGTGTCATTGAGACCTGCGGTGGACGGTGGAGAAAAATCTTCGCTGTGCGCAGCTGACCGATCAGGATATTCTCTGGTTTGATATCCCGGTGGATGACATGCTTCTTGTGACAATACTGAATCGCTAGCACCATTTGCCGCATATACCACGCGCTTCTAGCTTCCGAAAAGCGGGTCTGAAAAGATATCAAAATTCTTCGCTGTGCGCAAGATACTCCTGACCTTCTCGGTGAGCATCTTATACAGCTCTCCACCAGGAGCCATCTCGAGCATGAGGTAGACGCATTTCTCATCCCAGAAGTAGTTGAACAAACTGAGGGGAATCTTTAGCCACGAGGTCGAAAGATTCTCATAACGCACCGTAAGATATTTACATGACGCAAGTGGGACTGAATCTCGATCTCTCGTCGAAGTTGATGTTCAACCCCATGCTTGAAAGACAAGCATCAATCTAAGATACTCCGCTAGTATACCCTACCTTAATAAGCTGCTTCTTGTGAAGCACTTTGAGGGCGAATACGAAGTGACTTCTTCTTTCCCTGAATACCGGTTCGGATGGGGAGATGTCGCGCGCCACGAAACTCACCTCGCGACGTAGACATTGCCGAACTTCCCGCTCCCGAGCTTCATTCCGATATCGATGTCGTTTCGCTGACCGCAGAAATCACCGCCATACTCAATCACTCGAGGTCGCCGGTTCAATTCCCGGCGACAGCATTAGCGGATTCATATCACTCATGCTCCCTAGGCTGCTCCCTATTAAGAGTCAAACCTACCGAGAATATCGGCGCCTTCTCCATAACCAGAGCCTTGTCAACTGGGGAGATGCCGTGGCGATTCTCCGCATGTTGATCGTTCTCGCGGTCACCAAGGATGTGCTTGAATCCTGATGCCATTACTGGACACTTTATACCAATATCACCTGCTATTAAAGGGCTTAGTTTAAAAGGACCATACCGGGGTTCCGCAGAGGCGAGCAGTTTCGACCAAAAACGACGACGATCGCACTAGGAAACTGCTAATGTCGTAGGCAGTCACACAAGACTATCAGCGGAGGCATCATGCGCATGCGTGCAGGTCTCATTGACGCGTGTGCAGACGGAGCCAGGTGTTTAGCGACTAGTATCTACCGATGATTGACTCCCGAACCCTACAGGGAATAGGGACCCAACGTTCCGCGCTTTGATTCAAAGCCTTTGAAGTCAGTAAAGCCGTAAAAATGCAGGAGGTGGGGTTCGAACCTCCGACCAGCCGTTTCAATCAGCTCACGCCCCTCTTTCGACAAACCATCCGATAATAAGTTCCTTTCGATCTGTACAAAGCCCCCCTCCGGGAAATGACCACGCCGGTGGAAATGTCGGCGGTTCCGGTGTTGGACTATAAACTCGCACACACTCGACAATATCCTTCTCGGATGGTTGTGGTTACTCCCAAAGCCCACTGGGAAGCTGTAACCCCGAAAGTATTGCGAAAAGCCCTCATTGAGCGCAATCCTCTACTGAAATGTGAAAACTGCCATCACTGACAAGCGAACCTCACCAACCCGATTAGGGCAGGAGCACACGTCAGTAGTCATGAGAAAAGTCAAGTCCCTATTCGAGAGGCAAAGGCAAACGAAAGTGCAGCCAGGAAGCCATGATCTCAGCCGCCCTTCTGTGGAGTTCCGAGGACCCGGTAGAGGCTTAGACGACCACTATCCTTGTGGATCTTCAACCTCATCAACAACCCCTCGAGCGTCTCGTTCTTGACTCCTAGATTGTTCGACTTGTTCACCAGTCGAACCACAGGCACTTGTCTGGCAAAATTGCGATTCAGTCTGGCAGCATCGACCAGGACCTTCGTGCAGGCCAGCAACTGAGCCTCTCCACTGATGCTCTCGATATACCGCGGTGCACCGATTATCAAGCTTGTACTCAAGGCACCGATGAGCTGCTCATACTTCTGCTTCTCGACCTCACCGCAACGACCCAGAAGCGCGAAAAGCTTCGCGAGCTCACAAACGCCCAAGTCGCGGATGAAGTTCCTGAGAGACCCCTTCTGCTCAAGAAGAGCATCCAAGCAGAATTTGTCCCCTTGTGGCGACTAAGGCGCTCCAGGAACATAGCAAGCTTCTTCGGAGAGTCTATCGTCTCATTATATCGACTGCGAGCTTGCTGGTCGTCGGACTGCTGATGCAAGAACCGACAGGTTCTCACCGTTCCTGCACTCGCCCTTTAGAAAAAATGGCAGACCGATTCCTCAGTGCCAAAAGGACCCTCGTGAGAGAACGGACATGCAGCACCATTGCGACACTGCCCGCGGGAAAAGAAGTGGCAAACCGGCTTCTCATCGGAGTGCAGAAATTGGCACGCCGGGCCGAATCTGCAGTGGCCATGATCGTAGAACTGGCAACGGACCAAGGCCGCCCCTCGACGGGGATTGTGATAGTATTTGCAGTGAAGGCCGTGGGGACAACGCTCACCTGCCTCGTGGTAGCGACAGGGAGGCGGCATTTCGCAAACAATCAACTATAATAGAAGACGCTCATCATCGGCCCCAGCGCCCGTGCTAAGACTACTGGACCTCGTGATGGTCACCAGAGCCTCTGGTCCAGAGGGCCCCTTGTTCGAGCTACTTAGTGCTGAAATCAAGCACATGAGGGAAAGCCAAGAACTGGCTAGTATTTCACACAACTCGATTCTCGACTGTTCACAGCCTGTAGCGAGTCACCCTCGAAAGAGGTTCCGTGATTGCCCCACCGGATGAGAAACCCGGCTACATTTGAAAGCTCGGTCACCAGGAACCCATACTGCTACGATTGTAGTGAGGGACTGCGGGGACACCCACAGAATGAGTGGAAGCCAGGACGCGCTGGTACCGACAGCAGATGCGATCCAATGGCTTCATACTAGACACTACATATTTACGACACACGAGATCCACAGGAGCAACAACATCCCTCATTGAAGAACCATCGACTGGGTCAGCCTTTATTGATTGGAGGCGCAAGCACGAATAGTATAAGAAAAATCAATATCAAATGACTAGCCTACCAAAAATCTACCAAATCATTCGCCCTTGGTTGGGCCATTGTGGTCTCGCACCCTCGCCTGTGAAGTCGGCCATAAAGCGATTGCCCCTCTCGATGCGGTAGCCCGTACCGCCGATAGAAGCACCGCAGTTCGGACACCTTGTGACTTGGTTGGCGCCACCACAGTCAGCGATAAAATAGGGGTGGCCATTCGGGACAGGCATACCAGTGGCCGGCCGCTGCCCCCAGGACTCCTCGCTCCCTCTGCATGGCGGCATTGACCTCTAGACGCTCACGGAGGGTCAGCTGCCCTCGAAGCAGCGATGAGCTTCTCCTTGACCTTGGCCACCAGCGACACTTGAGCTTTGATGACGTTTCCGTATCTAAGGTACATTCAGTCTCCTCGTCTGCTGCCAATGATTCACTCAATCAGAAACAACATCTTCTTCTACGCAGGACCGGACACAAAGTCCTAATGAAAACTAAACCAGCGTCGTACCTCGAGGCAGTGAAGATCGGTTCTCTGCACACCGGACACGCCCTCAGCTGTATCGCTTGATGCTCGCCACGCGTAGGGTTGTAGTCCATGTACCTGATCACGTCGCATGCACGCTTGCCGTGGAAGCAATAAATTAATCCTGAAGACTCAGAGACGACCCTAAAACTTCGTGTGCGTGAGCTTATAGACCGACGTCGGTTGTTCCGGCTTAGACTCTTGCCGATGTGCACAGCTGAGGATTCGCTGTAGCGCTGACATGCAGTGCAATCTAAAACCTTCCTTCACGCCTGATAATCAATTCCAGACCAATCGAGATGAAAAGAACGACTATTGGAAGGACGTTACCGAAGCGAACCGTGCGAACCCCGAGCACTTACTGGTCCAAGCTGTCAAGGTAGAATGTATGACCGCACTCCGGCAGTGTATAGATCCTAGCGTCGTCCTCCCTCGCTGACCCGATCTCCTCGAAGGATATGCCACAGGTGACGTCATGATAGCAGACCGGACAGAGCGGACAAGGCTCGCCACACAACCCTTGGCACGCATGCCCACACTCCAGCTTCAGCGGGCAGGGCTGGTCACAGCGAGGACGGTCGCAAGGCTCAAAGCACAGCTTCTTGCACCTGTGATGAGGACACTTCCACGGGCAATTCTCGCGACAGGGCACGCACGAGCTCATAGCAGGGCTTGCCGCAGGTGTTACCGTGGAGACACTGGAGACCACATTCCTCCTGGCACAGACGAGTATGCGGTTGTCCGCACTTCTCGTCACAGAAGTGACCGCAGGCCAGCGTCTCCTCGCAGGCCTCCTCACATTTGACACCATCGTGAGTGTGAGCCGGGTAGCACTTCTTAGGACAGGGATGACCGCAGGAGAGCTGCTCGTCGCACCGGTGACTACACTTCGGAACGTCGTGGCACTTCTGAGTGACCTCATGGCCGCACCTTTCAAGTCGAACTTTCCTCGTGAACTCACAGCTGAGCTCAATGGCCGGTCTCCGGGACTTATAGCATGACGTCCTCAAGTCGTGTCCACATGGCAACTTCACAATCACTTGAGCATGGCACCGCAGCTCAACCTCGGCATCTCGGTAATGGCATCTGACCCGCTTAGTATGGCCACAGTGCAGCGTCACCGGCACCAAAGCAGCACAGGGGGTAGGGCAGGGGTCTTCAGGAGTGAACTTAGACCGAGTGCACTCCCAACACAAGTGGTTACACCTGTGGCCACAGCCAGCCGGGCGTGCCCGATTGCACGGCTTGTCGCAGCAGACCTGCTCATGGTCGAAAACATGACAGATGAGGGGACACCGGTGGCCACAACGGTCCAGCAAGCGACGACAGGGAAGGCGACAGCCACCGTCCTTGACGTGGATGAAGTCCTCGGGCCTCGCGACCTGCTCAAGTTGTTCAGGATGCACTCGACACTGCAGCGTCAAAGCCGGACCGATCCTCATCTGCGCTCGCAGCTTGCAGATTATAGCCTCCCAGCTCAAATCGTTCCCGAACATCTCCGAGTTGCCGATGATGTAAAGGCCTTCCTTCGCCCGAGACATCGCCACAATAACGCGGTTCTCGATCCCAGTGAAGCCGATCTTCCGTGCCTTATTCGACCGCACCAAAGACAGGATAACAATCTTATTCTCCTCACCCTGATAGTCGTCTATGGTCACCACGCGGGCCCCAGCCTTGACGCCGTCCGGGCTCCTCCGCAGATCGGCATCGAGAGAGTTACGTATCAACCTCTTCTGCCCGATGTAAGGCGTCAGCAGGGTAATATCCTCAGCGTTGTACTGCTGCGTTCGCACCAAGTACAGGGCAAGCTTGGCCGCGTACCGAGCTTCGAACTCATTTCGCTTGGACGTGCCCTCGAACGCCTGCTCCCTCTCACGATGGTCCACGAAGAAGACGTCCTTAGAGACACCACCAACTCGGTCATACACCGTGACCCGGTCATGGTCGATCAACCCGTCAACGTAAAAGTGCTGCACGAGCTGACTGACTTCTGGTCGCATCCTCAGCTGAGTCGTCAGTCTCGCGAAGGGGACCCCAACGTTGATGAGCCGTTCGAAGAGGGAAATATCGAAATGATTCCTCTTAGTCAACTCATAGACGTTCACTTTCGGCCGCAGTTGCTGATGGTCTCCTATCAACACCAAGTGCTGGAGATTCGGCGACGACAAACTCGCGACCAGCTGGCACTCCAATAACTCCCCAGCCTCCTCAATCACCACCACCCTCGGACCCAGCCTATGCAGAAGGTCCCGGTTCAAGGCCGCGTAAGTGCTCGTCATTCCCACCAGCTTCGCCCCCCGACACGCCCTCAGTGCCAGGGCCTTCCGCTGCTGAGCATACGACTTGGCCATCTCCCGACCATCCGCGTACAACTGATGCAGTCTGACCTTCATCGGCCCCTCCAAGGCCGCTCCCACAGCCTCCAGGACCCCCCTTTTATTCCGGCGAGACCCTCGACGGACGACCCTCATTCCCGCATCGTGGACGCTGTTGTGGCAGGCCGCAGCCACGATATTAGCGTTCAGAGATTCTTCCAACTTCGACCGAATCCTTCGCTGCAGCACCGCCGCCATGGAGAAGTCGCTCTTCCAATCCTTGCCGATCCTCACGCTATCACAGTCATTATCAGACGGTCGCTCCATGGGGCCCTCAACCACCGGTGCCTCCTCGCCCACTTGCTCTCCTTGCTCATCTTGCATTTCCTCAACGCCGGCCAAGTCATCAAAGTGTCGTTCTCCCTCTATCAAGCGTATTCTATCCATATCAACCTCCCCTTCTTCGTCATCATCTTCCTCCGGCTCCGGAATGGCGTGCTCGAAGAGCCTCCGCACTTCCCCGTCCGCTCCTGAGACCATCATCTTCAGCAGCCCTCGGCGGGCCTCTTCCGGCAAGGCGCCAAACGCCTTATGACGATAATGGCCACCAGGAGCTCGGAAGCGATTTGAAGTCTTCACACGCCGGTTGTCATCCATTCTGATGCCCCATCGCTGCAACAGCTCCTTCTCGCTGCGGGCCAGCTCGCCCTCGTCATCCTCCAGCCACGCCCTCAACGCCAACAGCGCGAACTCTGCGGCATGAAAGCCCAACTTTGAGAAGCTTGTCTTCCATCCCGGAGGCCTCAGAATCTTCCGAAAGAGACTGAAGGGCATGTATGCAAGAGCGCAGAGCTGCTGAGCGTCTCCGCCTTGGTAGAGGGCCACGACAGAGTTCAAAGTCCTCTTGATGCCGAGCAACTTGTCCCGGAACTTCTTTCGCTTCGTGTACTCCTCGCGAGTCTCTCTGGACTTGAACCGAGGGTGGCAGCGCTGGAGCTCCTCGTTCTCAGTCTGCGATCGGCCGCCAAAGCGGACTACCTGCCCCTTCATGTGGGGCAGCAGGTCGACAAGGAACTGGTCCAAGGCGTGGTTGGTGAGAGTCACCGCCAGGATAGGCTCTTCGTAGTGCTTGAAGTCCAACACGCCTCGAGCGATGCGGGCGAACTTCACACCCAGATAACTTTTCCCCGTCCCTGGAGGGCCTGAAAGAACACAAAATCACCACCACGGAACAGACCTCGTCTATCAGCTAACCTTGCACGATCGCCACTGGAGTCTTCAATATGTGCTTCATCGCCTCCTGCTGTGCAGGATCCAACTCGATCGGCTTCCCCGTCAGCCTCGGCCACGGTGCCAAGGGATCAGCAACAGCAGCGCCCTCGCCAGCTCCAGCGTACAGAGGAGAGAGATCTGCCTTCGCCGCCATCAGATACGGCGGTGGGTCGACACTAGGCTCCACAGTCCCGAGCACTCCCGACAGCAATGGCATGCCGCGAAGGAGATCCTCATCTCGCAGGAAGTCAAAAACCGGCCGCTTCGCCATGAAGTAGTCGGGGCTCTCTAGCATACAGTACTCAGCATCGAACTGGAAGCGGCGGAAATTATCGTCATCAAAGGCCAGGCCCACGGTGCCGCTGTTCGACCTCGTGCCACCGGTCCGACGGAGGTCGAAGTTCTCGACAGTAGCGTAGGTGAGCGACTCAGAATCGGGCTCGCCGAAGGGGGTTCCGGTGGACGTACGGAAGAGAGCCACAAGGGAGCCGTAAATCAAATGGCGACCAAGAGTGAAGTCCACCGGGCGAGGGCAAACGAAGTGAACTTGAATGAAGGCCTCGGTGGTACCGGAGACCCCAAAGGGCTGCTTCAGGGCTTTCACATGGCTGTAGCACATCGCCTTTGGAGGGATGCCAGAGTCAGTGACCAGCCCTAACGAGTGGACCAGGGCCTCCTTCAACGGCACTAAGAACTCTTGCCTTAGACAGTAGTAGTGAGTCGCCCGATACAGCAGCAGCTCGGCCGCACTGGAAGATTCCCATTTCTCCCTCTTCTCGATTCTTCAGCTTCCTCAGGCCCTCCGGCGGCGCCCCTTCGTCAGTGATTTCCTCCAAGGACGGCATCAGCTGTCGCTCAGCCATGAGATCCTCATACTCGTGCTGCTCGTCAGGGGCCAACTCCGCCGGGCGTCGCCGATCTCGACTGGCCCGAAAATTCTTGAGAGCTCCACCGTTTTTATAAAATTGAATTTGCCTCAGAGGCACCTCAGTCATCTCCTCCGTGCACGCCAAGGCCTCCGCTCGGTTCGCCAGCAGCTCCACCGGGACCAGTGCTGCCGCCACCGGATCGACTCGACCGACCTCGACCAGCACGCGCATGCAGCTCACCAACCCCACCGGAGACATCAGCTGGTTCACAAACGGTGGAATGGACATGATCACGTTAGCGCTGACACATCTGAGGACCTCCTCGTACGCCGGTCGGTCGAAGGCCTCACAGCACCTTCCCAAGACTTCGAAAAGTATCCTAAGCTCAGCCTGGGCGAGGTCGCGGATGTAGCCATTGAGCTTGTCTCGCAACAGATGAACTTTCCCGAGCACGACGTCGGCGTTCCGATGGTTGTTGATGCTCCTCAGAAACGATTGGCGTCGGACAGAGAGTTGATGACATCCCGGTCGACGACCTTGTCCTCCTTAGCCTCGGTGTGGGAGAAGCGGCACGCCTCGCCGTTGCGACAGTTTCCTCTGGCGTAAAAGTGACATGAAGGGGCCATCGAGAAAACTGCATACCAAAATTCAACCAACTCGTCCAGCAGAATTCTCTCTTCATCAGTATAGCTAGCGTAGTGCACCCAGGAAGTGACGAGCCTTCACACTGAGATGACAGTGCGATAAAATATCTACCCCGGGGAAGCCTCGAGTTTCTCCTGGCAAACCATCTGATAATCCCTTCCCGTTTTCTGTACGAGAGCCCTCAGTAAGCACATCGATGGAAGTCTCACCAAGCCGACTCCGGTGTTGAACCATAAACACACAGACACAGTACGAAGGCACCCGCTGTGCAAAACGCTTGCTGGATCTCACCGCAGTGACTCACAAAATCTGCAACTAGCACGTTGCGAAAAGTTTTTTGACCGCAACGGACGAAAAATTTGCACGCGTGCACAACTGCCGGTGAACCCCCGAAAAAAGTATCCAAGGTCGATGCTGGTCAGTTTCAGTGAACTCTTTCGAAGCCCGTCTATATACGGAACTCCCTTCATCGCCGCCCCCTTCAGAATAAGTGTTGCCGGAATCCCGTCACTGAAGGCCCACACATCATCGACTGTGAAGAGAACTCTCTTAAAGCGCATGAATCCATGGAGGACACCGGTCGACAACTCTGAATGATGATTCCCTCCGCGACCGTCGGCAGGAGTAGGAGGCCATCAGCGCGGCCTGAGGGCTTGGACCTGTCATCAGAAATATCATCATAACATTGCGGGGACCCACGGAAAAATGAACGCCGGCGCCTTGTAAAGCATTCTGAAAATCTCAAAGGCAACTTATTCACGAAGAGCGTCTAGGAACCTTCCCCAAAATTTTAGGTTCTCCGAAGGAACACTATGTGGATACGCGCACAACTCGATGACAGTACATACCTTTGAAGAAGGAGGCAAGCAACTACCTCACCTCGCAGGAGGTGGACGTTGCCATGCAGACTAGGGTAGAATATGGGCACCTTGCTCAACAGCCGGTTGAACTGCACTCGAAATGAATCGGGAGCTCGGAGGTCCCCATGGCCACGATGAGTGTTGAAGTACCTTCAAACACACTAGCAGGAGGACTCTCTGAGGAGTCTCTCGAGGCACTAGAGGTCGGATGCCCACGGAATGCTGACGAATATTCAATTAGTCAAGGCGAAGCCGACGTTTCCATGACTCCGAGATTACAACAGCCATGCTCTGTCGGATAGAGGGCATCCTCATGACAGTTCACGTCCGCTCAAGAAAATTCCGGAACTGACGCGTAGTATTATCGATCATTCCACTGGAATGATTCCAGTGTATAGCGAACCGTTTCATCAGCCGTTTCACTGTAGTAAAGAGCGAGGAAGTGACTTACGCACGCGCCCCCTGCACAGCAATGCTGGAACGCCAAACCGACAACTGAGCAGCCCCACCCTACTGATCGATGCCGTAATGCAGCTGTCGAGGTAGCACAGTGCCAGGTGTCCTCCAATGGAGCATCGGCTCAACTCGGTTATTATCCACTGGGTAAGGGTACACCGAGTAACTCGGTGGTGGCTCCGGCAGCTGCATCGGCGGCACCTGATCATCATCAATATCACCAGCGCGTCTATCGGTAGCAGGCTTAGTGAGTGTCCCTAATAAATCCGCACGCCTGGAGGTGATTTTTTCGGCGAAAAATTTTCGCCCACATATACCAGTAAGCGCTTCAAGAAGGACCGTTTCGTAATCCTCGATTTTATCTATACCTTGTCTAAGTCAAACTCGCTTCAAACTCGTATTGGGCGACAAGAAACGGAGGTCAGTCGAAATTGCCTACGAAAGATGCACGTTCCTCAGTAGTGGTTAAAGCGGTGTTTCAGCTTTTTGCCGCTGACCAAAATTCGGCGATTGTTGAGCCCGATAATAAACCCATTCTCCGTGCGTGACGAGCCGACAATGCGAGAATTCGTGCCACTGCACGCAAAAACTGGCAAGGGCATCGCCAAACCGGCTCCCTCCCCCCCTCGGAGACGGACCGAATGGGCATCCTGAGCGGCCTGACTCTCCTCTTACCGTATGGACCTCCGCTCCCAATACGTATCTTTCGACCAGTTTCCGCAGATTATCAGCTTCTGCCGCAACATGCTGAGCATGCCTTGCCAATGACATAGAGTGGGAGGCGGCCCTCTGGGTCACTGCTTGGGTTACCTACCATCCCTACCTCGAAACGAAGAATGATTCAACAAATTGGTTTTTCCCGTCACGCGCCACGAAATTCGAGCGAACATGGAGATTCATTCTCAGTGAGTTCACTCACGGTAAAGAACCGGGAACAGCGGATGGCGCTCACTTTCGCGGCTCCAACAGCGGCTTCACCGGCGACTGCCTTCTGCGTCGGCACAAATGCCAGCTCAGGATGCACTAGAAGCTTGTTATTCTGAGAAGATGATGTTCCAGTCATACCACTCCTTCCGCAACTCGCGTCAGAAACGAGCAGGTACCTACCTGCCAGCTGGCTTGAAGAGCCAGATCGGCTCCCGGCATGTTCGAGAAGAGGTTCTGCAGCAGTGCATTGGGCCCAACCATCAATAGAGGAAAGCGGCAACGCTGAGAAGTGGCGGCGTCCGGTCACCCTGAATTCCCTTATTATCAATACTCGCGAATAAACCGTCAGCATCGGCAAACAACAGAAAACTTTTCTCTTAACCAGTTCTCTGAACCGATGTCTCACGACCCCCGCTGTACTTCAGAAAGATGCGATTCCAGCAGCAATCAAAAAGGTGGAAAGTCTCCACCGTTAACAACCTTAACCCCTTCCGAAGGGGCCCTTCGCTCCATTTCTTACGACAACAGTGTCTGTGTGATATCTCATCCGATGGAAAGGACTTATTCTCTAAACTACGCCTATGCTGACTAGCGCCTCATTTTCCCCTTTTCACCCCACTCCTGCTAGCAACTGATCACTGATGAAAGTGCTGTCGTAGAGTTGCTATCACATTGGCCACAATTACGGAGTGCATTCTCTCAGACTGCGATAACTTTGTGCGCGGTTATGCTATAGATTACATGGAAACTCTATAATCATTTTTATGGTATCTATCAATCTAGTAATACTCAACAGTCATTGACCATTTTTCGACCTACTACCCATTCATCATTGATATCTATATACAGTGCGAACCAAACCGTCATGCGAATCATCGTTCGTGAGGGAGGTCAGGCATAGGTGGTTAAAGAGCAGAGGGCGATGAACGCGCGATGGAGAAGCGAGAGGAGGTTATCGTTATCATAAACCCACTGAATATTTCAAGAAAACTTGCTGAATTAAGAGAGTTTATTGACGGCCTTCGAAAGATTTACTGAGGAGTGAAAATCGATTGACAACGTTTCAGATTCAACGATTACATCCCCATCATTGAACTGATATAAGATGTTCAACAAATTATTCGGAGGGCCATCGCGGAGAAAGACTAACTAGGTCCTGGTTGAGAGGAAAGGCATATGCGGGTCCGCTACGAGGAAGAAGCAACTATTAACACAAGACCCTTCCTAACAACGTTGGCATTATGTGAATGCACACTACCATCACAGGCAGACGAACAGGTGATAAATAGAATACATCGAATAACATGACATACTAGTCGAGAGGGTCGAAAGGGTCATCAACATCTACCAAGGGGAGTACAACTTCCCTTCCCAATCCATCAACAGTCTCCTCTCCGAGATGTATCCTCCACATACCACTGTTAATACAAATGTAAATGTTGTCCATCCGAAGTGGACTTATTCGTAGCATTGTTTCTGCCACGGCCAGCGCAGCCGTCATGTCTTCCTCTGATTGACCTTGAAGGTAGTAACACCCTAAGGGCTGGAGACCTCTGATGTGAGAAGGGTACAGCGGAGGTGAGCGGAAGAATGAAGCATCCGAGTTGGACTCGCACGTCAGATACACCGGCCCGCACAGCGTCACCAATTCCCCAAGCACGAGAATCGCGCCTTCCACAACGACTCTCGCTAACCCTGTTATCCCCTGCTTAACAAATGGAATCAACCTAGTCTTTGAATAGAGTCTGGCCGCTGCTGGACTAAGCTCGGGGGTCGAACATCTCGGGCGCAAATCACGAGCCATCGCATTCTCCTGCATCGCAGCATCCTCAACAACCTCTCCGGCATCCACTCCAGAAGCAGAACTAGAACCGCTAGAAGGCTCCCTTTCGTCGAGCATCATCACATTCCCAATAATCACTCCGCCCTCCTCCTTAGACACAGCATCAAAGCCGCTAGCCACCTGCCTTTCGTCGTCAACCATCTCTCTGCCGTCAGTTTCCGAAGCAGAGCTCGAGCTACTAGTAGGCTCCCTTTCGTCGAGCATCACAACATCATCAACACCCTCCTGTGTCTTCGCTGCAGCATTGGAGGCGCCGGCTACTGGCTTCTGGTCGCGTAAACTAGCCTTCTCAACCGTATCTTCATCCCTCGTTTTTCCCTGCGCAGTTGATTGATCATTGACTTCAATAAGCCTCTTCTGACGCTCCTGCTCTCCTACTCCCATCGAAACCTTTACCACATAAGCGCGCCCGCGATTCCCCCTCTGTTTCTCAGGCAACCCACTGGCTGCAACTCCTTCATTCCGAGGCACCAGCGTCTGTCGACGAGTTTTGATCTCGGCCGGAGCTTTCGGTCGAACTGGAGATATTGAAACGAACCTGGTGACCTTCTCAAGATGAACAGGGCAATCAACATGATACACCCGCCCATTTCCATCTTCCCGTGCATCAAGGAAAGCAGTCAGGTTGCCATCCTTAATACAGAAGGGGTATACGCGCCGGAAATGGTACGGGCTTCCGAGTGCCTCCCGGATAAGAGTGTTTCGAGTTAATGAAGAAACATGTTCCAGAACTCCTGTCTGTCATGAAGACAGAAGTCGGGTACGCCAGAGCCTTTCCAGAAGCAATACAACTGCTCCGGCCATTCTCCTGGGTAATGGAGAGAGTAGACACTCGGCCGGCCTCAGTAGTCTGCTCGACTAAGAGATGAATCCTGGCCATGCCGGGCCAGCATGCCTTAGTAACCTCAGTAGCTTTACCGACATATAAACCCGAGGTTAAGTGGATCCCAGCGGAAGCGGCAGCCGGCAGCGTCATCTCCGCAACCGACACGCTCAGGGGAAGCAGGAGGTGTATCATAGTTCTTATTCTTGAAGTGGTGAACATTCCAAGAAGACATTCGAGAGGCGGAAAATGGAAAATGTCAACTTTTCGAGCGGTTCCGACCCGTCTCGACCGTCAAAGTTGGATAGAGGAACGCCGCCCGGTTTGCTGTTCCCACATTTCTCACTATGATGATCGTCCGGAGAGAAGCGCTCTGGTTTATACACTGCTTGAAGGAAGCAGCACATGGGAAAGCTACACGAGAAGGAAACATGAAAATTCCACAACAAGCGCCGTCTCCCCAGCGGAGCGGAGTTTACTGGATTGTCGTTCATCCTTAAAAAACGCACCGCGAGTTCCAAAGCCCCTACTCCACTGGCGGGTAGTGGACTGTTCCCAACGCGAATAAATGATACCTCCGACAGCACCTCCGCAGACGCCAACCGAAGCAACTAGCGAGCTACTCTCATTGTTCACATCTGCTGCCGATGTTGATGATGACGCAATCCCTGAATCCAAGTTCACAGAACAGTAAGGAAGACCGTCTCTCCGTTCAAAGGTCCCCACCCAACCTGTACACTGAAACCCAGAAGCGTACCATTTCGAGGAAAGTCCTCAACGGCAAACAGCCAATCGTCACGAGGTCCCCATCAACCCTCCTGAGGGCAGCACTTTTGCGAACCCATTGACCCGATACACAACACACCTCAAGAAAGGATGACGTCAAACATACATCTGTGAAAATGCGACACTCTGGAAAGCTCAACTCGAAACCCCAATGAAGACGTCTCCTCTTCACCCTTCCCGACACGACTTGACCGCTGGGCCTCCCACAATTTGTCAAAAAATGAATTCAGTCGAATATCCCCGACTACGGCGATATGTCCCTCAACAGCTGGTCTTCTGGGCTTCCAGCCACCGCCTTGGTTTTCAACCCTGTCCGCCGATCCGCGTCTCCGGACGAGGCAGATGCCCCCGGAAAACGAAGATGTCTCTCCATGTCTCCACGCGCTGCTTCCATCGACCCGCCAGCCTTGCTGTTGTTGGGAGACAGCTCCTCAAACCGATTGTCGATATCCGTCTGAAAAAATAGAAGCTCCAGGAAAACGGCGTCGATGTCTTCCAGTACGGCCCTGGTAACGGTCCAGAGGTAAAAATTTTCGAGCTCCATGCGAGAAAAAAACTCACAGGGAGGGTGGCAGTTGTTGTTGTTGCTTATAGTCAACGCAGGGCGACAAGGAGTATGAAGCTTATCCAACTTTCCCTCTAAGCTTCCTTTCTCGAAGGGAATAAGCTATGCACGCATGCACAAGACGACCGACGCATAATGAGTAACACACTAATAAATACCCGGCCAAGTTATTCCCTCCCACATTTTAATGAAGATGCTGGTGTTGATATTACCTTCAAGTACGCAAAGCCCATCTCGGTTACATTCAAGAGGCGTTCAAAGTAGTCGTGAAGATCCTGACGAGTCTCCTCTCGCCAAGCTATGACCTCCGCCGTACTGTTCTGCGACAATCTCGCCTCGATGTCCGCCTGAGAGCACTCAACATCTCATCAACGCCCACCCGCCATTTATACCACCACCAGCAGCAGCAGCAGCAGCAGAAGTCTACTCGCCGGATGGGGCCGCTGCGCCACGATACAGCAATTCGGCGGTAGGATCGACACGGGGATACCAACTCGGCGATTGAAGAGGTAAGTTTAGCGGTGGCGCTCCAAAGGGGAGTTCAATTCCGCGGATCAATTTCATGATGAGGAGAAACAAACCCGCCAATAAGGACGTCCATTTCGCGAATCAACTTCAAACCAAAACTTTCGATCTTATTACCTCCTCTCCTACGAACTAATGCCCCAGGAAAGTTTCGATGAAACCAATTCGCGGAACAAGGTATAACGATGAGGTTGACCGCCGACCGGAAGAGTTTCTCACCCCCTGGGTAGCTATAAGCTTCTCCGTATCTCCACGATGAGCTGCTATAGTAGACGCTGCAGCGATATGCCCGGTCACCACCGACAGCACCATGACGGTGAAGATCGCAAGGACGACTAATATCGCCAACACTGGTCGTTCTCGGACCGACCGGAGGGCTCTAGAAAACGGGCATGTTAATGATAGTCGGGATGATGCGGTTACACTACCTCAGAGATCCGGTGATTAGATTCTCATCGGCCTGCAAACCTGAACGTGCAGGGATAGAACCCACGACCAATACACGGAAAACGGAGAGCACTAACCATTCGGCCAAAAAGTCACTACCACCAAACGGTCGAGATTGGCCCTCCCGCTCATCCGCTTCATGCTTCGCCAAGAGGGCAACTTCTAACTCCGAAACACGCCTGACCAGCTCCTCACTCGAGGACCTCACGCTCTCCAATTCGACCTAGCATCAAACACGTCTCGCCACGTCACGATTCCAGGCAATTTCAGACACTATCGAGGGAAGCGGTGAAAAAATCGTCCCCCAGCCGAGGTCTGGGTTTTAGCCCTCTGTAGCCGCCAACAGTACCGATAGGGACTCATTGTTCGCTACGAGTCTTCTCTGTAGCTCTTCTGACTTTTCCGTCTCCGTTCCTCTTCGGCGTACATGCACGACCAGTGGAACTCGGGAGGATGTCGGCTTGGAAAAACGCTCCTACGAGTAACACCAAATCACTCCTGCGTCTACTAGTCAGCTCCAAGGGCGATCAACCAATCGCGGTGATGACTCCTGAGCACTGCCGCTACTACTTGCGTCAGAGGGAAGTTGGCAGCCGTCATGAGTTGGCATGACCCGCTGCCTGTGGGGTCCCATTTCCGCCCAACCCATTCGCTGAGTTCCTCTAGCGATCGAACTTGCAGCTCGTATGGGCCCTTCCTTGGGTTGCCGAGGACCTGCAGAGGGAGTGGAGGGATAATCCTCATCCATCCCAGTCACCTTCACAACCACATGCTTGGTCACATTAGGGCACCCATCGTGCATCTCGGGAATCGACTCGGCTGCTGTTGGACCGAAACCACTCGACAGACCCCTCCCATTCGTCCGCCTGCCAGCGATGATCAACAGCTTGGCACGGCATCAGGTTATTGAAGAAGCACGTCGGTCCTACTTCGGAAGGTCATACAGATTGTCTCGGCCATTCCTGTGGATAATGGATGGGGATTGTCGCATACAAGAAAATAACTAACCATGATGGCCACAGTCAGTACGCTTCTCACAGTTTCAATCGCTGACCCAGGCTGTTGAACCTCCTCCGCATTGGAGACGACTGATGACTCTATCAACACAACAATATATAACCTAGATGAACATCATTATCACCATGGTTATTATTATGATGACCTCTGCCGCCCTTTCAGAACATCGAACAGGCGATAAATAGAGCACATCGAGTAACATGACACACTAGTCTAGAGGGTCGAAAGGGTCATCAACATCTACCAAGGGGAGTACAACTTCCCTTCCCAATCCATCAACAGTCTCCTCTCCGAGATGTATCCTCCACATACCACTGTTAATACAAATGTAAATGTTGTCCATCCGAAGTGGACTTATTTTCATAATTCCCTCCGCCGCTGCCAACTCAGGCGTTAATTCCGACAGCCCATCGAAGTGCTGCCGCGGACGATACCATCGGAGGCCGAAATAAGTGTTGTGCCCAGCGTGTGTGGAGATGGGATGAAGACCGGGCAAATGGAGGCGAGTGTAAGAGTGGTCCAAGGTAGACTCGAAAGTCATATTAACCGGTCCAGAGAGGATCATCTTCCCACCAGATGATTTCACTCTGCCCTCCACAATCACTTTCCCAACCTCAGTTGCCCCCTGTTTATGGAACGGCCGAGGAAGGCGGCGGCTACCCGTTGCAGGTCGCCTGACCCTATGAAGCCTCTCAACCGCTCGACCGTCCTCTGCCCTCGCCTGTTTGGCCCTTTGCGTATCTGCCTGGGAAGACCTCTCCGGAGACGGCTTCCTCTTCCCTCTCGAGCTTTCCATCTCTTTTCGTGCCGCGGAGTCGGGCCCAGTCTTCGTTGCCTCACCGACATTATCTCGCTGCAGATTCCCTCGAGAAGCGGCTAGTACCGATCGAGAGCCCTTGGGCACTTGAGTTGCGTCACCTAACGTGCCCGCAGACCCTCTGGCCTCTCCCCCCACCGATCCGGTCTGAGAAATCCTCTTCCGAGAGAGGTCTCCCCTCCTTCCGAGCCTGCTTCTCCTAGCTGATACGACAGAGCCAGCACCACCGGTTTCCACCTTATCATTCTGGCCAGCCACAACCACCTTAGGGGAAGAGACAGGGCCCGGTGGACGGCGAACGGGCCAGGTTTTGCCTGCCTGAGACAATGCAGATAACACCAGTCCTGTGAAGGTATTGTTGACTTCTTCGAGATGAATGGGGCAGTCGAGGTGATAGAATTTCCTATTCCCTTCCTGTCGAGCGTCCAGGTACATCAGTATCCCTCCATTGTCCACCCGAAAAGGGATACGTGGGGAGAACTCGACCTGCGCCAGATGAAGGGCAACCTTGGGATAGTAGTGCAAACCATTGATGTAATAGAAATTCTCTCTACGATACACTTCATTAGCGAATGTCAAATTCGAGTAGGGTTTAGGGTATCCAGAAGCAATAAGGGAGCTCAAACCATTCCGACCAGTGTAGATGATAGAGGATTTCTGACGAACCGGACTCAACGGACGAATGACAATATTCAAGTTAACCATATCGGGCCAGCAACGCCTAGTGCCATCAGTAGCTCGTCCAAGATACCATCCTGGGGACAGAGGGGCAGACGACAGCACTCCCAAGCCGCTGAGGAAGAGAATCGAAAACATGGGTGGGTAAAAAGCAACCCTGGAAGGACGTTTTTGAAGGCTCATGCGCTGTCCAGCTCTGCGAGATGTGTCCTGGAAAGAGCCGAGCGTTAAAAGGGCATGTAAAAGGGCTCCTTGCGCCGCACAGAGCGAAGGGGAGGAAGCTTGCGCCGAGTAGACTCCGCACTGCGAAAGGCGAATTGTCAAAGAACCGCAACTAAGCGACCCTGAATGAAATCAATGAAGGCTTATGAGACTTCTATACTGTATAGTAACTGCACAGCAGCCATGCTAGAGGTGGAGTTGTTGATGCGCCAGTGGTCAGGGGTTAGCGCCGATGTGCATGCGTACACAGGACATTGATCGATCTTTAGGAAAGCTATTGTCGTAGTTGCCCCTTTTCGTACATCGCCCCGGTGATCGTGGTCGTCAACCGTGGACTAGTCTTACTGTCGTTCGTGCTCCTACAACTCCTATGACGGGCTACTAGCGGCTGTCAATTGTGCAATATCGCTTCCTCGAGTATTCGATTGACTTCTCGCTCGCCCACGGTTCAATGCGCTTGTGTCAAGGTATACGGGGTTGTAGAGTATACTAAGTGTTACAGGAACCGTCCAATTAGGGATAAGATAACGCAACCAATACCTTGCACCTTGATACGCACTCGTACGAATACAAGAAGCGTCGATTACGTACGAATAGTCTACGTATACTTATACGAATGCAGCACGTATGAAGCACTCTATAGCTTCAGCACAGCGTAGCGAAATTTTTTTTTTTTGAGTGGAAACGGAATTATACACGTCTGACATGGTAGATTATACGGATCACAAGTGAAACGTTTATCAACCTTAACCAGCCAAACAGACAGACAAACGCCCGCAGGCACAGGCCAATCAATCGTAAGTAGTATAGACATGCTTGCCTACTACGGTGCGCAAGACAGAAGGTTCCGTCGTGAGCTACGATGCATCAAGACCCGCAAACCAGACGACAACTCTGTGCTCCTGGAGAACGTCGTGGAGCGGGCGACCACTCCCGTCACCATCGAGCGCAAGTCACCACCTTGCTCGTTCTCAGACGTATCGCCCCGGGACCACATCCAGGATTCACGATCGCCAATCAGGAGACTTCGTTGCCGTCGTGAGAATGCAGGACCTCAATGACATGAAGACACTACTTCCCCCCCGGACTATTGCACGTGAGTGCCATACAATGTTATAAAATTCGTCGCGTCGATCAATGGCGACGAGGACGTGAAGGTGTCCCCATTGCGGCCTCTTCAACTATCGTGGGATTCCTTCAGTCTTCGTCCGATCCACTCCTCTCGTGGACGTCTTCGAAGTGGAAAGCGTAGCTCTGAATCTACGGGGGAGGATCAGAACCGTTTTCCGCATCTCTGAGACCGACGCAGAATTTCAGAAGTAACTCACTCAATTTTTAGCAAGCGACGCCTCTGCTTGCCTGCTGTGACTAACTTACTCAAGAGGAGTTGTGAGCTCACCCCTGCCTCCTTCCTGGCGCTATCCAAGAGCGGACATTCTTGAGCGAGGTGGATCGTGCTGCCGTCGGATGCCCCGCATGGACACGTTGGTGTCGCCCTTAACCGCTGCAGGTGACGTAGATGCGGTGTCGGTAGCTGCCCCGTCACAAGCGCCATGAGCGCCGGTGACGTCTCGTACTTTGAGAAGTCCCTAGCTGCTGCGAAGGTGCTAAAGAGTGACCGTATGGTGGAGCCTAAGGATTCCTTGCGGGCCGCCCACCACGTGGACGAAGCATCCGAAACTATGTCTCGAACCAGACCCTTAACGTGAGATCTAGCGCTTGCCACCGGAAACGATGTGAATGGCGATGAGGCACTCCCACATAATTCATCTGCCCTCTCATTGCCTATGATTCCGCAGTGCGAAGGACACCACTTGAGCCTCGGACGGCTCTCTAGTGCAAGGTCTGCCAAGTGAGACATGACCCTACATGCTATAGCGTTTCGTTCAGTTTGTCTACGGGATTGTAGCGTGCGCAAGCTGGATTGCGAGTCACTTACAATAGTCCATCCATGCGGAGCATCTCCTCGATGCTGGCACGCATAGGAAATGGCTCTCTCGATGGCTATCAATTCGCACTGGGCTATGGTGCAGTGCCCAGGCAATTTGTAGCCTTCGCAATGTATCTCGCTGCCCTGCGAGTATACCGCTATGGCGGCTCCTGCATGTACTGAGGGGAGTGACGGAGCCATCCGTAAAGATAGCCTGGTCGCTCGGAGCTAGACACGCAAACGCTGTCGCCGCTTCCTCCGTTTTAATTTCAATGTTCAGCCCATCGTCCCACGGGGGCAGAGGGTGTAGCTGCCACCCCTCCATGCCGATCGGTTCCGGAGGCGACCAGCCATTCAGAACACCGTTACCGTGCATCGAGAGGGTCGAGTCTTGCCTCGCTCCCGCCATAGCCGCCAGGCCGGCAAGCACTAGATGCGGTGGCGTCAGTCCAGACAGAGCTATGAGTGCTGAGTTGGATGCTCGTCGAGGGGCTTTTAACGCCAGCCGTGCCGCGTATGCGGCGACGCGGGATAACAGAGTCTGGCACCGCTCATCCTCCAATACGGATTGCCATGATCGCACCCCCATACGAGATGTATGGAATGATTGACTTCTCGTATGTTGCAATGACCCCCTACTGCTGAGCCCAGCCCTTTCTATCCCCATCCGGCGTAACCTCCCGAGCCGCTGGATGGCAGCCTCGCAGGTCATTTTCACGTGAAATCGAAAGTTCATTCGCTGGTCCAGGTGCACCCCCAAAACTCGCACCACCTTGCGACGCTCAAGTACTTTCCCCTTCAAAGACAGTTGGGGAGGCTTGCGAGAAGATAGGCAGCTGGACTTGTCCATGTCAATGGTAAGGCCACTCGCGTCGCACCATCTGTTGAGGCACTTTTTGACGCGGGCCCATAGACCGCGGATGTGTTTGCGGCTCGGGCCGCTGAGGACGATTGTGAGGTCGTCCGCATACGCTGTAATAACTACGTCCACGCCGCTGATTTTTCGCAGCTCCCGCACGAGGCTTATAGTGCTCGCTGTGAATAATAAGGGTCCTAACCGGCTTCCCTGTGGAACCCCTACTTGAAGGGTTATCGAGGAGTCATGAATCCCAAATTCGACGGTTACACTTTGGTTATGGAGATAGCTACGGATGAAGCTAACGAGGTACTCCGAAGTGTTCAGTAATACTAGGCTCTTGATGATATAGTCATGCCGGAGGCAATTAAATGCATTCCGGACGTCTAAGCATACTGCTACTACATGACCCCGCTGCATCCCTGAGCGGTAGTGGCTGCAGATGCGATGAACCGCTTGATCACTGGACTTGGAGCGAACAAACCCAAATATTTCGGGGCAGTGTAACGAGGAGGCGATCTCGTGGTAGATCCGATCCGACACGACACCTTCCAGCATTTTGCTCACGCAAGATTGCAAGACCACGGGTCTCCACGAGCTTACTTTTAGCTGGATCGCGGTGAGGCTTCAAAAGGAGCAAACCCCGGCCCCGCTTGAACTCTTCAGGGTGGACGCGTTCGTTCAAAAGTGTCGTGAAGGTGTGAGCCCATACATCCTTCAAATCTGATAAGGTTTGCTTGAGAATGTCATTATTTATATGGTCCTCTCCAGGGGAACCATCCCGGAAACGGCTGACGACTTGCTCCAGTTCCCGCACGGTGACGGGAGGGACCACTCTATTGGGACCAAGCTGTCTGATGCGCCACAGCAGCCGATGGCCCGAATCGAATCTCGGAAATAGGCGGCGCAGGATGAAAGCTGCGGTGTTCTCGCTTTCAGGGCAACCTTCTAGACTTGAAGGTACGGAAGAAACGCGC